>JASANA010011340.1:0-11635 GCA_030248095.1 Ptycholaimellus sp. GST1_10
GGCAAAGTTCTGGTTGGGCAGTACACTGAGAGCCTAAAATGGAAGGGCATGGCAAAGTCCACGTTGGCCTGTCAGAAAGGAGCCTGAAAGGGAAGTGCACAGCAAAGTCCAGGTTGGGCTGTCAAAGAGGAGCCTAAAAGGAAAATGCATGGCAAAGTCCAGGTTGGGCCATCAGAGAGGAGCCTGAAAGGGAAGTGCATGGCAAAGTCCAGGTTGGGTCATCAGAGAGGAGCCAGAAAGGAAAATGCATGGCAAAGTCCAGGTTGGGCTGTCAAAGAGGAGCCTGAAAAGGAAATGCACGGCAAAGTCCAGGTTGGGCTGTCAAAGAAGAGCCTGAAAGGGAAATGCATGGCAAAGTCCAGGTTTGGCTGTCAGAGAGGAGCCAGAAAGGGAAATGCACGGCAAAGTCCAGGTTGGGCCATCAGAGAGGAGCCTAAAAGGGAAATGCATGGCAAAGTCCAGGTTGGGCCGTCAGAGAGGAGCCTAAAAGGGAAGTGCATGGCAAAGTCCAGGTTGGGCCGTCAGAGAGGAGCCTGAAAAGAAAATGCACGGCAAAGTCCAGGTTGGGCAGTCAGAGAGGAGCCTAAAAGGAAAATGCATGGCAAAGTCCAGGTTGGGCTGTCAAAGAGGAGCCTGAAAGGAAAATGCACGGCAAAGTCCAGGTTGGGCTGTCAGAGAGGAGCCAGAAAGGGAAATGCACGGCAAAGTCCAGGTTGGGCTGTCAAAGAGGAGCCTGAAAGGTAAATGCATGGCAAAGTCCAGGTTGGGCTGTCAGAGAGGAGCCAGAAAGGGAAATGCACGGCAAAGTCCAGGTTGGGCCATCAGAGAGGAGCCTAAAAGGGGAATGCACGCAAAGTCCAGGTTGGGCCGTAAGAGAGGAGCCTATAAGGGAAGTGGATGGCAAAGTCCAGGTTGGGCCGTCAGAGAGGAGCCTGAAAAGTAAATGCACGGCAAAGTCCAGGTTGGGCTGTCAGAGAGGAGCCTAAAAGGAAAATGCATGGCAAAGTCCAGGTTGGGCTGTCAGAGAGGAGCCTGAAAGGAAAATGCACGGCAAAGTCCAGGTTGGGCCGTCAGAGAGGAGCCTGAAAAGAAAATGCAAGGCAAAGTCCAGGTTGGGCTGTCCGAGGGGAGCCTAACAGGGAAATCCACGGCAAAGTCCAGGTTGGGCTGTCCGAGGGGAGCCTAACAGGGAAATCCATGGCAAAGTCCAGGTTGGGCTGTCCGAGGGGAGCCTAACAGGGAAATCCATGGCAAAGTCCTGGTTCGGCCATCAGAGAGGAGCCTGAAAGGAAAATTCACGGCAAAGTCCAGCTTGGGCTGTCAGAGAGGAGCCTTAAAGGAAAATGCACAGCAAAGTCCAGGTTGGGCTGTCAAAGAGGAGCCTGAAAGGAAAATGCATGGCAAAGTCCAGGTTGGGCCGTCAGAGAGGAGCCTAAAAGGGAAATGCACGGCAAAGTCCAGGTTGGGCTGTCAAAAATGAGCCAGAAAGGGAAATGCACAGCAAAGTCCAGGTTGGGCTCGTGTCATCAGGTTTACCCATGCAAGACTTTGCTGGAACTCACACAAGTCCGGCAGAGTCCAAGATGGGCAGGTTTCAAGAGGTTTACCCAGGCAGGACTTTGCTGGAGCTCACACAAGTCCAGCAGAGTCCAAGATGGGCAGGTTTCACACAAGTCCGGCAGAGTCCAAGATGGGCAGGTTTGAAGAGAGAAATGCACGGCAAAGTCCAGGTTGGGCTCGTGTCATCAGGTTTACCCATGCAAGACTTTGCTGGAACTCACACAAGTCCGGCAGAGTCCAAGATGGGCAGGTTTCAAGAGGTTTACCCAGGCAGGACTTTGCTGGAGCTCACACAAGTCCGGCAGAGTCCAAGATGGGCAGGTTTCAAGAGGTTTACCCAGGCAGGACTTTGCTGGAGCATTTTTACACATGTCCGGCAAAGTCCTTGGTTTTTTGACGGTTACCCACCTTGGACTTTGCCGGAGAAAAAAATCGCACACTCTCCGGCAAAGTCCTGGGGCATTTTCTCCAGCAAAGTCCTAGATTGTCACCCTGCATACCCGGTGACAATAAACTGTCCGGCAATGTATTAACACCTTCTATACTGCTCCCAATCAAATTTCGGCTAAGATTCAAAAACACAACTGCCACAGTACTCCACCAGCCTTCTCCACCAGCAATTGGTTTTATCCACCTGCAATTGGCCTTCTATACTGCTCCCAATCAAATTTCGGCTAAGATTCAAAAACACAACTGCCACAGTACTCCACCAGCCTTCTCCACCAGCAATTGGTTTTATCCACCTGCAATTGGCCTTCTATACTGCTCCCAATCAAATTTCGGCTAAGATTCAAAAACACAACTGCCACAGTACTCCACCAGCCTTCTCCACCAGCAATTGGTTTTATCCACCTGCAATTGGCCTTCTATACTGCTCCCAATCAAATTTCGGCTAAGATTCAAAAACACAACTGCCACAGTACTCCACCAGCCTTCTCCACCAGCAATTGGTTTTATCCACCTGCAATTGGCATTCTACTCTGCTACCAATCAAAATTCGGCTGAGATTCAAAAACGCAACTGCCACAGTTCTCCACCAGCCTTGACCACCTGAAATTTGGCTACTCTACCAGCAATAAGCATACTCCACATCTCCAATTCAAAGTTCGGCTAGGATGCAAAAACGCAACTGCCACAGTACTCCAGCAGCCTTTCCCAGCAGCAATTGGCCATCTTTTTTCATGGGTAAGCCTTATCCAACTGCACCGGGCCTTCTGTCCACAGCCCTTCTCAAATCCACAAAATTCCCTTTCTAATGGCGTTTGAATCATGCAAAAAGCTTTGCTAGAACTCGAGTTATGACTTTTGTTGATTTCTGCAGGCCTGGGTCAATTTTGATCTGCCCCGACATTATGTCGGGTTGACATAATGTCGGGTTGACATAATGTGGGGTCAAATCAAAATTGACCCAGGTCTACAGGAATAGTCAAAAAGTCATAACTCTAGTTCTAATAAAACTTTTTGCATGATTCCAACGCCATTCGAAAATGAATTTTGTGGAGAATTTAGAGGAAATGAGGACAGCGACCAGCCTTCTCCACCAGAATTTCCACTAGCAGTTAGCCTTCTTCACCTGTAATTGGCCTTATTTCCTCATTGATCAGCGTTCATTACCTGCAGTCAGCCTTTTCCACCTGCAATTGGTCTTCTGTCCTCATCAATCAGCCTTTTCCACCTGCAATAGGCCTTCTAAACTGCTACCAATCAAATTTCAGCTGAGATTCAAAAACGCAACTGCCACAGTAGTCCACTAGCCTTCTCCACCAGCAATTGGCTTTCTCCACCTGCAATTGGCCTTCTACACTGCTACCAATCAAATTTCGGCTGAGATTCAAAAACGCAGCTGCCATAGTAGTCCACTAGCCTTCTCCACCAGCAATTGGCTTTCTCCATCTGCAATAGGCCTTCTACACTGCTCCCTATCAAATTTCAGCCAAGATTCAAAAACCCAACTGACACAGTACTTCACTAGCCTTCTCCACTAGCAATTGGCTTTCTCCACCTGCAATTGGCCTTCTACACTGCTACCAATCAACTTTTGGCTAAGATTCAAAAACCCAAAACAAAATGTTGACATAATGTCGGGTCAAATCAAAATTGACCCAGGTCTACAGGATTGGTCAAAAAGTCATAACTCGAGTTCTAATAAAGCTTTTTGCATGATTCCAACGCCATTCGAAAGGGAATTTTGTGGAGAATTTAGAGGAAATAAGGACATCGATCAGCCGTCTCCACCAAAATTTCCACTAGCAGTTAGCCTTCTTCACCTGTAATTGGCCTTATTTCCTCATCGATCAGCGTTCATTACCTGCAGCCAGCCTATTCCACCTGTAATTGGCCTTCTGTCCTCATCAATCAGCCTTCTCCACCTGCAAGTGGCATTTTTGAAGGGATCAGCTTTTATGCTGTGTAAAAGGCCGCCCCTAACGGGGCCAGCCCAACAGTGAAAAGTGAGTGTGCGGCGGATCACATGAGGCAGAAAGAGAGAGGTGCGGTGGAATAGAATCAGCAGTGTGTTGAAGAGGCCAGGCTCGCTCAAAGGCTGCCTCCCAGCAGTCGCCGGACCCCAGCCTTAAACGCTTCCTCGCCACTTAGGACCTTCTAAACTGCTCCCAATCAAATTTCGGCTAAGATGCAAAAACACAACTGCCACAGTACTCCACTAGTCTTCTCCACCAGCAATTGGCTTTCTCCACCTAAAATTGGCCTTCTACACTGCTACCAATCAAATTTCGGCTGAGTTTCAAAAACGCAACTGCCACAGTAGTCCACTAGCCTTCTCCACCAGCAATTGGCTTTATCCACCTGCAATTGGCCTTCTACACTGCTACCAATCAAATTTCGACTGAGATTCAAAAACGCAACTGCCAAAGTAGTCCACTAGCCTTCTCCACCAGCAATTGGCTTTCTACGCTGCTCCCAATCAAATTTTGGCCAAGATTCAAAAACCCAACTGCCACATTACTCCACCAGTCTTCTCCACAAGCACTTGGCTTTCTACACCAGCAATTGCCCTTCCACACTGCTCCCAATCAAATTTCGGCTAAGATTCAAAAACACAACTGCCACAGTACTCCACCAGCCTTCTCCACTAGTACTTGCCTTTCTCCACCTGCAATTTGCCTTCTACACTGCTACCACTCAACTTTCGGCTGAGATTCAAAAACGCAACTGCCACAGTTCTCCACCAGCCTAGTCCACCTGAAATTAGGCTTCTCTACCAGCATAAAGCAAAATACCCTTTTAAGGCCAATTCTCCTCATCAATCAGCCTTCTCCAACTGTCCTTGGCCTTCTGTCCTCATCAATCAGCATTCTCACTCCTCAGGTTCTCTCAACTACCCTCGGATAGGGTCATTTTGAGATTAGTTAGGAGAATGGATTAGATGGGTTCATAAGATTCGGCAGTAAATTTTAAGCAAAGAAAAATAAAAAATTTCAATCAGTTGAATTCTCGATACAACTCATTCTGGAGTGAGACTTGGGGATTTTGTTGAAGAAAAATACTGAACCATGACTTCAGTCAATTTTTTCACCCTTTGCCCTAACTCCAATCACCAATCTGAGCACACCACTAGATTTGGCGGGAAATTTTGCACCAGATTACCAATTTGCAGCCTTCAACAAGCTGAATTTGTTGAGAAATCACTGTTCACTTGAACTCATTGGGTGATCTGAGCCATTTGCTTAAGCGAACTTTGTTTAAGCTCGGCTCCTCACTCGCCCGATGTTTCACTCATTTTACTTAGGTTTTTCAGGGCGCCTTAGAGATAGCTTTTAAGGCCAATTGTCCTCATCAATCAGCCTTCTCCACCTGTACTTGGCCTTCTGTCCTCATCGATCAGCCTGCTCTACCAGCATTCAGCCTTCTCCATCTGTACTTGGTTTTCTGTCCTCATCGATCAGCCTGCTCTACAAGCATTTATCCTTCTCCATCTGGACTTGGTCTTCTGTCCTCATCGATCAACCTTCTCAACCAGCTGCCAGACTTCTCCACTTACACTTGGCCTTTTGCCCTCATCGATCAGCCTTCTCTACCAGCATTCAGCCTTCTCCACCTCTACTTGGTCTTGTGTCCTCATCGATCAGCCTGCTCTACCAGCTGTCAGACTTCTCAACTTACACTGGCCTTCAAGAGTGTGAGCCAAGAAAATTTTTAGTTTGCCCATATATTTGCATCGTACTTTTTATTTTCAAAACTTTTCTTTTTGTTTTTTTTATTAGAAAAATTTATTTAAATAAGTTTAGCTAATTTTTTATTTCTTTATCCAATAAAATCTTTACAAAATAATAACCAAAAAATGAAATTCGTATTTATACTATGTTACAAGTGGAACAATATTCTGGTACCATCGGCAGGCCAAAAGTGAGACTTTTCTTCTAAATTGGCAATTGTCTCGATAAAAAATCAAGGAAATACAATTTCTACTATTGGAATCTGCTGCGTCATCTGCATTTTGTTTTTGGGCGCGCATGGACAGAGACACTGAACTGCGCCTGTGCGCCAAAAACAAAATGACACTGTCCAAGCAGCAGATTCCAATAGTAGAAATAGTGTTTCCTTGACTTTTTACTCGAGACAATTGCAAATTTTGGAGAAAAGAGACCCACTTTTGGCCTGCCGATGGTACCAGATATATTTAACATTATCTGCGCATGGATAACCCCAAAAATATTGAATAATTCGTCACGACCAATGCATAGAGCTATCATATGCCAGAATACGTAAAAAAATTCAGGTGGTGCCAAGACCCCTCCCAAAATGGCATCACGCATATTATATAAGATGCGGAAAAACGGACACAAAAATGGGGTAACTGCTTAAGCTGGCCTTGGCCGCCCGCCGCTTTGGGCAGGGCGCCAGAGCTCCTCCGGCCTCCAGGCATGGGTGCTACAGCCCCTACGCTTCGCATGCTAGTCTATGCTCTGGGGCCTCTGCACCCATGCCCTCTGGCCTCCGGACCTCTGACTGCCCTGCCCTCCGCGACAGGCGGCCCTTCGGGCAGGCGGCCCTTCGGCCAAAAATCAGTTGGCCCTTCGGGCTGCTCCACGGTCAAAAATTTATGTCAGGTCGTTTCTTACTCCTATCAAAATACGCCTCTTAAACAGGTCTTGGCGCTGGTGCAGGGGGGGGGGCTTTGGGCAGGGCACCAGAGATGCTCTGGCCTCTGGGCATGAACACTATGGCTCCTTCGCTTCACCAAGCATGCGAAGCACATGCTAAGCTATGCGCGGGGGCCTCAGCACCCATGTCCTCTGGCCTCCGTAGCTCTGACTGCCCTGACCTCCATGGAAGGCCGCGCAACAAGTGGTGGTCACATTTCATAAACTGGGGTCCATGTTGATTTCCAGGTATCGGTTGTTTCGGAAATTACCATTCAATCAATAATATTTTTTAGAGGCTGGGTGCATGAACAAATTGCTGTCAGTCTACCATTTTCGCCTGGCCTTCGAGAATGGCGATTGCGATGGATTTGTGACCGAGAAATTCTGGCAGAGCTTGGAAACTGGCCTGGTGCCCATTGTTTTACGAAGAAGGTTGTGCTGTTTGGCCTAGCTAGACTTTAGCAGAAATAAGCTTTTGGCACAAATTGACAATATTTTTCGAACATTAGTAGCCTTTGCCCTTCTTCCAAACTGTTGGAAACTATGGGAAAAGCTATGTCACATGCCATAGTTGATATACAAACGAATTGCAGTGCAGTGCTCAAGCCGTATCCACACCGCAGCTTCATTGCATTGGATGACTACAATAGTCTCCACGAAATGGTGGCAGACTTAAATTTTTTAATGAATCATAAGGAGGAATATTTGCAATACTTTGCATGGAAAAAACACTGGGCTAGTAAAATCATTCCTTCCGTCTGGGCAAGAATTGGAAAAAGTATTTTTGACTGCGGAGCAGCCCGAAGGGCCGCTCCGTGGTCTATAGAGGTTACTTAATTTTTGTCCTGATACGTATATATATATATATATATATATATATCTGGAAATGCTGGGAACGGGCGAATTCTCAACGGATCTTGAGAAACTTTTTTTTCCTGAAAGGTAATAATATTTTAGGAAGATCTGGAGGGGTGGAACCGGTTTTTGACTGCGGGATATATATTGGGCTGGCATGAGGGAGCATAGCGACCGTCAGCACCCAGCCCCCGACCCAGGTGTACGTTTTCGGGGTTATTGCTAGATCTTAAAATTGATAAGGCTCCTGCTCCTCACAGAAAAATCCAATCGTTCTGATTCTTTTTGCATTGGAAAGAGCATCATCGAATTGTCCAAAACTCGCAAGAAATCGCCCAAAACTTGCAGCAAATATTAGAAAATCACTCAAAACCATTTGTCCGAACTCCTTCTTCTTCTCCTCCTCCTCCTCCTCCGCATCTATTCAATGGACGATAGTAGGTATTCAATCGGCCTGTACTTAAGGCATCAATTGGCAAGGTTAAATGGTAATTCTGTGCAATTAATATGGTCTAAGTCTACAAAGGAAGCTGTGCGGCTGTGTGGTCAAGTGGCTTGTCTAATTGACTCGATTCAGAGATGACCAGGTTCAAACCTTCTTTGATCCTTTTATTTTATTCTTTATTTTTTGACCGCGGAGCGGCCCAAAGGGCTGCTCCGCGGTCTATAGAGGTTACAGAACATTTGTCCTCATATATTGGGCTGGCGCGAACTGAGCGCTAGCGGAGTGTCAGTGCCCAGCCCCTCTTTTCGACCCAGGTGTACGTTTTTGGGGTTATTGCTAGATCTCAATTTTGATAAGGCTCTAGCTTGTCACAGGGAGCTTCAATCTTTCTAATTCTTTTTGCATTAGAAAGAGCATCATCAAATTGACCAAAACTCGCGAGAAATCGCTGAAAAGTTGCAGAATTGTAGTAAATTTTGTAAAAAAAAACCATTTGTCCGAACTCCTACTCCTCCTCCTTCTTCTTCTTCTTCTTCTCCGCATCTATTCAATGGACGATAGTAGGTATTCATTTCTTCCCCCACTCACCCCCCCGGGTCCTTGGGCCTCATGTATTGACTTTTATTCATAAGTCTTCAGTTAAGCAGCTATGCATATTCATCCGTGGTGTAGTGGTCTAAGCGATTAAACAGCTGGTTGAAACTGGGAGGTTCGAATCCTTCTTAGGCAATCATTTTTATTTTGGAAACTTTAAGTTGAAAAAACACTGGTACCATCGGCAGGTCAAAATTAGAGCTCTCTTCTCCTAAAAATCGATTGCCCTAAGCATAACTCATGAAAATTTCACAAAAATATGTTAGTTTGCCAACAAATTTGAATTGTATTTTTGATTTTCAAATCTTTTCTTTTTGTTATATTTTTTAAATAATTATGTTTTTTATTTATTTTTTTTATTTTTTATCCATTAATATCTTAATATATTTTTGATTCTTTTATGTTTGTTATAATTTTTTAATGAGTTTATTTTTATTTATTTATTTTCCATATATTATTAAAAAAAAATTTTTATTTATACATTTTATACTATATTAAAAGTGGAAGAAATAACTGGTACCATTGGCAAGCCAAATGTTGGTCTCTTTTCTCCAAATTTTGTAATTGCCTCAAGCAAAAAGTCAAGGAAATACATCTACTACTTGTGGAATCTGCTGCGTCATCTGCATTTTGTTTTTGGGCGCGCATGGAAGGAGACACTGAACTGCGCGCCAAAAACAAAATGCAACTGTCCTAGCAGCAGATTCCACAAGTAGTAGATGTATTTCCTTGACTTCTTGCTCGAGGCAATTACAAAATTTGGAGAAAAGAGACCCACATTTGGCTTGCCGATGGTACCAGTTATATATATACTAGTAATATTGGTCAGTGGCCGCGCTTCGCGCGGCCACCTTTTAAGTTTTATGCTCGTTTTCGTCAAACTTCTCAGACACGTAGTGCTAATTTCCATATTTACTAATTGATTTACCTCGAATGGTTTCATTTTGAACATATCATAGAAAAACTGCCATGCCCTTAGAGGCTAATGGCTCTATTATTCTGTGAGCAGCAACCATAATATTCTCCAAAAGACTAATAATTATCCTTCTAAGTCTAAACTAAGCCAACATACAGTCACTTAGAGCTGCAACTGTAATTGCTAATTCTGTCATCTACTCATATCCACATATAACAGCCTTGAAACATCAGCTCCCTGAGTAGAGGCAAAATCATGAAAATTGACTTTACTCATTCAAATTTTTCAAAAATAGTATATCAAAAAGTTGCAAAAGTAAATAGGTGATACTAATAACAATTGTTTTGCCCTGAATTTAAAAACAAGTATATGGCGCAGAGCGCAATAGGTGACCGCGGAGCTCCCCCCCTCCTCCACAACTTAATACCTTTAAGCAAAAAAAAAAGTTTGTCCAAATCCGTTGAGAATTCGCCATTTCTCAACATACCCCATTTTTCAAAATCTCTACCCAAAAAAGTAATGTTTCAAATGCTCCGGGATCATTTCCACCCCTCCAGATCTTCCTAAAATGTTATTACCTTTCAGCAAAAAAAAAGTTTGTCAAAATCCGTTGAGAATTTGCCATTTCTCAACATACCCCATTTTTCAAACTTTCTACCCAAAAAAGTAATGTTTCAAATGCTCGGAAACCAGTTCCACCCCTCCAGATCTTCCTAAAATAGCATTACCTTTCGGGAAAAAAAAAGTTTGTCAAAATCAGTTGAGAATTCGCCCGGGGCCAGCATTTCCAGATATATATATATATATATATATATATATACCTGAGGACAAAAGTTTAGTAACCTCTATAGACCGCGGAGCGGCCCTTCGGGCCGCTCCGCGGTCAAAAAGTCCGCCAAGAAATGTTGAAAATTGGCTGAGCAATGAAGTTTCATAGTTGAAAAATGCTAAAAATTGCCACATTTTCGATGATTTCATTATTTTCAAGAATTCAGGCAGAGGTGCGCCCTATTGCCGAATCCTGCCCTAGCCAAGCTCTATCCAAAATGGTATCATATGCTAGGATAAGTTGAGAATCCAGACTGCGCGAGGTAACCTCCCAAAATGGGGTCACGCGTATATAATAAGATATCCTAGGGCGCGACAGCGCCCTAGTTATGAATGGGCGAAATGATCCCGGAGCATTTGAAACATTACTTTTTTGGGTAGAGATTTTGAAAAATGGGGTATGTTGAGAAATGGCGAATTCTCAACGGATTTGGACAAACTTTTTTTTTGCTTAACGGTATTAAGTTGTGGAGGAGGGGGGGAGCTCCGCGGTTACCTATTGCGCTCTGCGCCATATACTTGTTTTTAAATTCAGGGCAAAACAATTGTTATTAGTATCACCTATTTACTTTTGCAACTTTTTGATATAATATTTTTGAAAAATTTGGATGAGTAAAGTCAATTTTCATGATTTTGCCTCTACTCAGGGAGCTAATGTTTCAATGCTGTTATATGTGGATATGAGTAGATGACGGAATTAGCAAATACAGTTGCAGTTCTTCGCGACTGTATGTTGGCTTAGTTTAAACTAGGCGAATTAATATTCTTTTGCAGAATATTATGGTTGTTGCTCCCAGAACAATAGAACCATAAGCCTGTAAGGTCATGGCAGTTTTTCTATGATATGTTCAAAATGAAACCATTCTAGGTAAATCAATTAGTAAATATGGAAATTAGCACTACGGGTCTAAGAAGTTTGACGAAAACGAGAATAAAACTTAAAAGGTGGCCGCGCGAAGCGCGGCCACTGACCAATATTACTAGTATATATATAACCTGGTAAACCATTCGGCAAGCCAAAATATCGGCGTCTTTTCTCCAAATTTTGTAATTGCCTCGCAGCAAGAAGTCAAGGAAATACATCTACTACTTGTGGAATCTGCTGCTAGGACAGTTGCATTTTGTTTTTGGCGCGCAGTTCTAGTGTCTCCTTCCATGCGCGCCCAAAAACAAAATGACAGATGACGCAGCAGATTCCAACAAGTAGTAGATGTATTTCCTTGACTTTTTGCTTGAGGCAATTACAAAATTTGGAGAAAAGAGACCAACATTTGGCTTGCCAATGGTACCAGTTATTTTTTCAGTATACGTAACTGAACGAAGTAGACCATA
>JASANA010011341.1:0-18749 GCA_030248095.1 Ptycholaimellus sp. GST1_10
CTTCCAACAGTTCCTCGGCGGCTGACACCAGCTCCTCCGATTGCCCCTCCCTGCTTTGTGCTTTTTATTTTATTCCAACATTCATGACTAAGTTGGCACCCCCATTGCTCGTATAGTAGGCACTTGGTGGGCCAGGATGATTTTTGACCGCGGAGCGGCCCGAAGGGCCGCTCCGCGGTCTATAGAGGTTACTAAACTTTTGTCCTGATACGTATATATATATATATATATATGTATCTGGAAATGCTGTCCACGGGCGAATTCTCAACGGATTGGGACAAACTTTTTTTTTCCTGAAAGGTAATGCTATTTTAGGAAGATCTGGAGGGGTAGACCCGGAATTTGAGCATTTGAAACATTACTTTTTTGGGTAGAAAGGTTGAAAAATGGGGTATGCTGTAAAATGCTCAATTCTCAACGGATTTTGACAAACTTTTTTTTCCCTGAAAGGTAATAATATTTTAGGAAGATCTGAAGGGGTGGAACTGATCCCGGAGCATTTGAAACATTACTTTTTTGGGTAGAACTTTTGAAAAATGGGGTATGTTGAGAAATGGCGGATTCTCAACGGATTTGGACAAACTTTTTTTTTGCTGAAAGGTAATAACATTTTAGGAAGATCTGGAGGGGTGGAACTGATCCCGGAGCATTTGAAACATTACTTTTTTGGGTAGAAAGTTTGAAAAATGGGGTATGTTGAGAAATGGCGAATTCTCAACGGATTTGGACAAACTTTTTTTTTGCTTAAAGGTAATAACATTTTTGGAAGATCTGGAGGGGTGGAACTGGTCCCGGAGCATAAGAAACATAACTTTTTTGGGTAGAAATTTTAAAAAATGGGGTATGTTGAGAAATGGCGAATTCTCAATGGATTTGGACAAACTTTTTTTTTGCTTAAAGGTAATTAAATTTTAAGAATATCTGGAGGGGTGGAACTGGTCCCGAAGCATTTAAAACATTACTTTTATGGGTAGAAAGTTGGAAAATTGCAATATGCGGTTTTTGCACTGTAGTACCTGAAGTCTTGAGAATTGCACAGAAGAGTTGATTTTTTTGTTCACTAGTCTTATATGTCGATTCTAAGTCTTTGCTTACTTTTGAAATTGGTTGAGAAACCACAGACTTGATTTTTGACCGCGGAGCGGCCCGAAGGGCCGCTCCGCGGTCTATAGAGGTTACTAAACTTTTGTCCTGGTATATATATATATATGTATGTATTTCTGGAAATGCTGGGAACGGGCGAATTCTCAACGGATTGGGACAAACTTTTTTTTTCCTGAAAGGTAATGCAATTTTAGGAAGATCTGGAGGGGTGGAACCGGTTTCCGAGCATTTGAAACATTACTTTTTTGGGTAGAAAGGCTTGAAAATTGCAATATAGAGTTTTTGCGCTGTAGCACCTGTAGTCTTGAGAATTGCACAGACAACTTGAGTTTTTTTGTTCACAAGTCGTGTATAACGATTCCAAATCTGTGCTTACTTTTGAAAACGGTTGAGAAACCACAGACTTGCCCTCTTGAGTGACAAACTTTCATGCATGACAATAGCATCAATAATTAGTAGCAGCTGAACGGCTGATAAATGAACAGAACACTTGAGTTTTTTTGTTCACAAGTCGTATATAACGATTCCAAATCTGTGCTTACTTTTGAAAATGGTTGAGAAACCACATACTTGCCCTCTTGAGTGACAAACTTTCATGCATGACAATAGCATCAATAATTAGTAGCAGCTGAACGGCTGATAATTGAACAGAAGACTTTGGTTTTTTGATTCACAAGTCGCATATAACGATTCCAAATCTGTGCTTACTTTTGAAAATGGTTGAGAAACCACATACTTTTCCGTTTGAGATGCAATGTTCACTCTCACAGCAGAAATTTTCCTTAATTTATGGTTTTTGCTACATGTGAAGGTGTAAGCGCTCCGCGGTCACCTATTGCGCTTTGCGCCATATACTTGTTGAGTTACAAAGTATCATATAAAGGATGTGCTCCGCGGTCACCTATTGCGCTTTGCGCCATATACTTGTTTGCCGAGAAATTGGTGAAAATATAAAAATATAATACAATATATATAACGTTACTGGATATATATAAATATAATGACTAAATATATAACGTTACTGGATATAAAGTTAGCGCATATCAATCCATATCTATCTGTTAGCGACTAATGTCCTGGGTGAAACATCAGATGGTTGGTTGGTAGCCACATCTGCACAGAAGAGAAAAGGAAGCGTGAACCGTTTGGCAGAAGCGACGGCGTCAGCGAGCAGAGGCAGGGGGTACTGATGGGCCGAGGTGCGCTGGACCAGGGCCAGACTGAGCAGCGCCAGGCGGAGGCGACCCGCAGCGGCCACGGCCTCTGCCCCGCCCCCCACGAACAAACCTTCCACCTCCGCCACCAGGCACCACGCCTGCCAATCCACATTTTATTACTTTCCAATACTTTCCACCATCCCACCATAACCCCACTTCTGTTCCCCATTTGCTGCTCTTCTAAGCCCATAAGATCCCAATGCGTCCATTCGAACAGCTACAGGGTTATCCACCTAATAGGAATCACTCACTTTGACCAGCTGTAAAATTGCTTCTAGGATATCTAGGAATGATTTTCCAGTGGGAGCTTAAAATTTGAACCTTTTTTAATATTTCCACCAAAAATTGCAGGAAAACCCCCAAAAATGGGCTCACAGCAGGGTTTAGAAAGTTGGAACCAAAAAATGGAGGTGTCAAAAATTGAATGGAACTGATAGGGAGCGGCTGGGCCACTCGGCCGGCCAGCAGCAGGGTGGCAAGGCGGAGCTCCGCCTCTTCAACACAGAAGCAAGGTGGACCAACTGACGGATGCTCTTGGGTCTCCTGTGTTGAAGAGGGGGAGCTGCGCCTTGCCGCCCTGCTGCTGGCCGGCCGAGTGGTCCAGCCGCTCCCTATCAGTTCCATTAAAGTTTTGACACCTCCATTTTTTGGTTCCAACTTTCTAAACCCTGCTGTGAGCCCATTTTTGGGGGTTTTCCTGCAATTTTTGGTGGAAATATTAAAAAAGGTTCAAGTTTTAAGCTCCCACTGGAAAATCATTCCCAGATATCCTAGAAGCCATTTTACAGCTGCTCAAAGTGAGCGATTCCTATTAGGTGGATAACCCTGTAGACTGCCTAGACAGGCTGGATGGTTGGTAGATGGGCAAACGCTGTGCCAGACGGGCGGGGCATCCTGTCGGTCCCAGGCGGGCAGACGTTCCAGACGAGCGAGGACGAGTTTGAGCCTGGCCAGACGGGCGAGGAGGGAAGCCCCGGGCGCCGAGACGGCCTCGCCCAGCTCTGCCAACGCTCGCGCCTCCTTCCCCAGGCCGCCCAGCAGCTCTGCCTCTTCCCCGCCTCTAACTCCTCTGTCCTTTCTCAGTCATGGACTGGTTTGAGGACTAGGGACTGGGGACTTTTGGCCTTCGCCCCAGAACAAAAGGAGGATCCAAATATGCCTTGGGCAGAGAGCAGCTTTTACAACTAGGCCAGCCAAGATCGGCTATGTAGACTGAAACCGAATTTAATTGATGCCACTGCCTCAACTAAAGTTGGCCTGTTTCAAGGGTTGCAGCGTCTGCAAATCCTTGAACCCAGCCAATCCAATTCATTGCTGCAACCGTGCCTGGTCTGGGGCTGGCTAGAGAAGCATGCCTTGGAGTCGGGCAGTGAGAAGGAGACGGCGCTGTAGGCTGCGAAGGGCGGCGATGCCGGTGAGGTCCTCGGCGCTGGGCTCGGATGGGATGGCCTCTTGGTCAGCGGGTGCGTTTGGGTGGAGCGGAGGGACGAGGTGAGGATAGGCGTGACGGAGGAAGAGGTGGTGGCGCCACAGGTGCGGCGGGAACAGAGCCATCAGCGGACCATTCCCTTCAAATGGCTCAGCCTCTTTGGAACCCTTGTCGAAATTTGGATGTTCTTCATCAATTGCATCGAAAGAAACTTATACTACAGAAACCGCTGTCTCCTTTCCATAGCAGCTGAGAGTTCAGCGGCATTGAGCTTCAATAGTTTATTACATGTCTAGAAGCGAACCCTTGGCGGCGTTGAATAGGAGCATGAGTTTGGCGACGTAGGCGGGGTCGTCAATGATGGGCTCTTTGATGTCGAAGAAGGGGTGGAGGTCGAGGAGTTTGGTGGCGAGGGCGGGCAGGAAGCTGGAGTGTCGAGCGCCCAGCCCCGCCAGAGCCTCCCAGATGGACTCCCTGTCCGCGGGGTACCTCACAATCCATATCGCATACACCTTTGCCCAATGCTCCTATCCTAGTGATCAGCGGAAATATTAGTGCAATCCAACTTACGATTGTTGCCTCTACCTCATGCCTATTTCAGCTATTAATTAGAGAAAATTACAGAATATTTGTAGAGTTAGGACGATATCAACAATTTTTAATTTTTTTGAAACCGATCTGCCTGTAAAGTTTTTCACCCAAAAATCTCACCAAAATCACACCGAATCCAATATCAAAATCAAAATCAACTTTAAAGATGGCTTCTAAGCCTGAAACATCAAGCCCCTCGATTAAATTTTCAGCAGGTCTGAAATAATGAGTAAAATGTGAAATTGGCTGGGGAAACTTGTGAAGGTTGTGAAGCAGTGAGGTGACGGCAGAGAGGAGGGCGGTAATGGTGGGCAAGGAGGCATTGACGAGGAGGCGACGCAGGGCGTTCCGGCTAGCAGAGCTCACGTCATCCAACACCCCAAGCATCACCTCCATCTGATCCTCCGACACTCGCCCTAGGCCAACCAGCGGACGCAGGCACTCCATCGCTTCCAAGCGCACCTCAAGACCGCCTTTTCTTCTCTTATCAAAGCCATGCTGTGCTATCATATCGCCAAACTTGCAAGGCCCAAGAGCTGAATACGCAAGATGTCAAATACTTCAGTGTGCCCTTATATGCAAATAATCCCTTCATAGACCAATTTCACCCCGCCAAAGTTTGCAGCAGCATAAAAGACAGGAACTGACTCCCCTTTGCCAAACCTCGACAATCTCGTCGTTGAACATATCAGCGAGGAAATCCAGGGCCTTGGAGGCCAGCGCAGGGACGTCGGAGGCCAGCTGACTCAGTGATCGAACGCATGCCTGACGCACCCCCATGAACTCATCCTCCAGACCTACAAGGCTCATGTTTCTTTCCAAAGCATCCTTTTTACCTTGTATTTCAAAACTATAATTTTGTCTAGAAATTTTCTAAAAGATTTTCTAACATACTACCATTACCGGGGGGGGCACTAAGTCTTCGCCTTTTTTTAAATGCTTATTACTCATCTATAAATGATCATATCAAGCTGAAAATTGGTCAGAATTTAGATCCAATATCCATAAACATTGTGCTAAATTTGTTTTTAAATATCTTTACCACTTACGGAGAAATGGCAGAAAATGTAAAATTTCTCAAATTTCTCCCATGTAACTTATCGTACAACCTGTGGCAGTCCTATTTTTTATCATGTTAATATTTCAAGTGTAAACCACTTTAGACATGATATTGCGTAACATGCATTCACAGCAACATAAAAGGGAAATATGGCCACATTGTGGCCAATTTATTGCTTTCATGGATATGAAGCAGATGAGATGTAGCCAAGCAAAATAAAAAAGGCAAAGACTTAGTGCCCCCCCCCCCGGTATATCAGTGAATTCCACAATGTGAGCCTCAAGCGTCTGGCTGGCCTAGGACTGACCGGTAACAAAGGCCCCGCAAGCTCCGCTTGGAATGAGGGATGCAGAGTCATCCTCGGCTTGCTCCGCCGGGGCATCGCCTCCCAGCCGTTTCCCCGTGGACCACTCCGAGCCTTTGCCAGCCCCGATGGCGAACCGACTTCTTCTCTGCCTCTGTCAATGATCGGCGTCTAAAGCTGACTTCGATGCATATTGGATTTCTTTCCATTCTTGTCCGTGGGCCTCATTTCGACTCAATTTGCAAAGCTGATTTACGTTACGTTACTTTACGGTCTTAGAAATGATCACATGAATGAACCTTCATGGCGGACATGAGCTTCTTGTCCAGGGTCTGATGGAGGAAGGAGGCACCGACGCCGCGGAATCGACCTAGCAGACCAGCTGCTGCCTGGCGTACAGCAATTGAGCTGTCGTTGATGGCATGGCAGAGCTGGCAGAAGGCGTCGTCCACCAGACGCAGACGCTCCCGCCCTTCTCCACTCCCCACCCGCCTGTCAAACAAAGTTTCCCTCCTCAGGCTGAACCATCAATTTCGCTCAAAAGCTAGGCGATGCATAGGCAGTCAAAAACTAACCGCAATAGCCTTAGCATATTTTCTTTTTGAATTGAGTTGACTAAAAAAAATTGAACTCCATTCGGGCAAAGGCTGAAAATGATGACTATTTTTGTGGCAAGGACAGCACTAGGCCATGCCAGAAAAATAGTCATCTGTCCGAGAACAGAGCAGATATAATTGCTGATCCCCTAACTGTTCAGGGTAGTGCTGGGCGAAGTGGAGGAAGAGTGGGAGGACGGATAGACGGACGAGCTCCTCCTCGTCGGCGAGCTTGGCCGACAGTCCTTCATAGACGCCCAAAGGAAGAGGCTCGCCCTCCCCAGCCTCGGCCAAGGCCAGGAGACAGGCGAGGGCCTGCTGACGAACTCGAGGGTCTGCGTCGCCCGCCAGCCGTTCTGCTGCCGCCACTATCTCTGCTTGCTCAACGCCCCCGCCGGCATGCCACGCACTGCGGTCATTCAATGCTCATTTGGACGCATGAAATGGGTTTTGCAACGTTTGTTTCATGAAGTTTTAAGAAGTTGTGAGTTTAGTAGATTTAAATTCAGCTCACTGAAGTATGTCAAGGCGAAATCAGTATTTTTGTTAGTTCAAAAGGTCTGGATGGGAGCGATAAGTGCTGAGCAATTCGAGATTATCCGAATTTGTTCGTCCTTAACGAATATCCTTCCGCTGAAGCATCAAACACCTATACTGGCCATCTCCATGGTCATACCTCATCTTCAGTATTGCTTACTTATTGAGAATGAAAAAGTTTAAAAATGTTGCTGACCACCTTATCATTCGGCAACACCTCTGTGTCATAGTTCGCTGAAGGAAAGAACAATATATCCCAGATTAACATTGATTAATTGCCCTATTCCTTGTATAATATCCTCATCTTGAAACATGTCCGGCCTGGATAGTCCCTGAGCCGTCTTATCAATCTATAGCCCAACTGCAAAGGCTTTGCTTAGACACCTGAGACAGCTGAGGGTTGCGCGGCGGGTGGCCCATAGGGGGCTGGCGAGGAGGGCCTGTGAGCGCTGGCGGAAGTCAGCGTAGGGCTCCTGCTGGAGGTCCTCGCCTGCGCAGAGCAACGGCGCCAAGCCCAGGAGACGCGGCAGGCGAGGTGAGGCCAGGTCCCCGGCCAGCAGAAGACGGATGAGGAGGCCGCCCACCGCCGCCCGCTCCTCACGGCCTAGCTTCGCGGCAGCCGCCAGCTGCATCACCTCAATCACTTCGCCTAGTTAGCCACTCCAGCAGAGATGAGACCTTGGCTGATTTCCCTTCTTATTGTGAAGGAAAGGGCTGGAATCGATTGACTGATGATCAATAGGGGGATACAGGTCGGAAAAACAGGGGATGGGACATATTTTCTACTGGGGTCCAGATGCTATGGGGGTTGGATTTTGAGAGGAATGGTTGAAGCGAGCTTGAAGGGGCGATTGGAAAGGAGGGCAGGTAGAGGATGTGAGAGCAAGAAGGCAAGGAAGAACCTCTTTGATAAGCTCGGCGGCAAGGTCGAGCAGGTGGTTGGCGGCGTTTTTAGCGTTAAGAAGGGCGAGAAGCTCGATGGCCAGCGGTAGCAGTTGACCGGACTCCAATAGTGGCAGCCATTCCTCTCGCAGCTCCAGCAGACGAGCCACTCCATCCTCTTCACTGCTTGCCTCAATCCCTACCTTTGCTCCACCATCCACTAGCATCGACATGACGAACTCTATAGGCTCATTGCTCTGAAGCGCCAAATACTTCCCTAGTTGCCGATTAACCCCCTTATCGTAATCAAATGCCAATTCCTAGACCCTTAAATATAAAAAGTAAGGAAAGACTATTTTTTCGTCATTTTTTACTTTGCCTACTCTCACAATGAGTGAACCTGGATAGCGTCCTGAACACAGGCAATTGCAGAGGGCTCCCTGAGCAGGAGACGCAGTCGTTTGGGCTGACTGGGTCCCGGTTCTAGAGTCTCAACCTCCGTCACTCGCTTCCCGACCCTCTGCTGCTGCTCGGAAGTCATCCTGCTGTTTTCGATGCTCCCTACTATTGATGTGGCTGGAGTGAAGGCCAAGCCTTCAATGGTCACTGCGCAGTTTCCCCCTCAATGGCCCTGATACAGGCAGGGCAACTCTGCGCTAAGCCTGTTGAAGCAGCCCAGCCTACCTGATGCAAGCCGGAAACTTAAATTAAGAAGCGGTTCTCGTTTTCGAGGTCAGTTTTTATTTTATCATCAGCCCACACAAAGCTGAAGACTGTTTCAAGCTAAAGGGGCCCTTTTAAGTTATCTCTTCTTAGTAATTGTAGTCTATGTCTATAGTCTGTGTGTTAGGCAAAGGTGTGAAGAGGTGAACAGGAGTTTAGGCGGTGAGAAGATGTCGGGAAAGCGAGCAGCGCAGTCGGCGAAGGAACGGGCGCTGCGCTACTTTGAAAAGGGTCCACGTCTGGACCTCCGCGCCCCCAGAGAAAACCCCGGCGCCAAAACCAAGGCTCTCCAGGTTCTCTCTCTCTCTTCCTTCCTCTCTGAAATGAACAGCGTTTCCACCACACACATTGATGGATTTGGCTCTTTGTATCCATGAACGGAATTCAAAGGCCCCAATATTTTAAGAATCTGCTGCCAAGGTGCTTGGAGGTCCATTGAAAGCAGCTGTCTGATAGAGATAGTGACCTGGAGGTTGGACGAAGTGAGAGTGGCGTGAGAGTGGAAAGTTGTTAGGTGACCTCAGCGCACAACCGGGCGGGTCAAGGGAACAAGATGGCGCAGCGGGCGGCAGCGCCTCCCCTCGGCTACATCTTCGGCGACTGGTTCACGCCCTGGCAGCGACGATTTCCTGCCGACCCCCACCTCAACAAAGTTGGCATCTCTTTCAATCCCAATGCTAGCCATCCAAGCAGTAGTAGCAGATCTCGAAACATTGTGCATTATGGTTTGGAAATCTAAATGGAAAGAAGGATAGTTTATTTTATGTTTTTTTCATGCACATAAAATTGTCGGCTCAGGGGTGCATAAGAATTGAAGAAATTGATGAATAAGAAATGAGGAATCTAGAGAGTATGACTGATTGAGGATGTGCACCTAAAACGCGAATACCCACCGCTTTCACTCCTGGAGCTTCAGCGACTCATAGACACCGGCCTTTTGGACCCAAGGCTCCCTGCTCCTTTTACCAGTACTCTTCTGAAGGCCGAAACTGGGGCTGTGCTGCAGATACCCCATTGACTTGGCCGCCATCTGCAATACTCGAGAGTACTCCTGCGACCCCCTCAAGCGACAGTTTGGAGTCCAGCTCACTGCCGAGGTTACTCTTTTCTACTTTACAAATTAGAAAACTCTCTTAGCTTATGTTTCGCCTTTAACCGGCTAGCTGTCATTTTCTGTAATTTGCAATAAAGCCACTGCAATAATTGCAATTTCATGCCAAAGAATCAGCTCCAGGACTGTTTTTGCCAGTCAAACGCAGACTTCGTATACTTTGATTTTTTTGTTTTTTGAAATATTAAAAAGTGAGAGTCATAAATTTGAACAATAACAAGCTGATGGAAAGTAAAAGAATTGACAGGGCTCGGACGTGTTCTCAGCCTGCGTGGACCTGGAGGTGCAGCATGCCCCAGACGAGGTGATCGCGGCGGTGGAGCAGAACGGGGGACGAATCATCGCTGCCTACTTCGACCCCGTCGCCTTGGCCGCTCTCACAAACCCACCCAAGGCCCTGGCCTCTGGAGAGCCACTTCCTCGAAGAGCTTTCCCTCCACCCGACATCATTCATCGCTACATCGGTGAGCAGACATTCTCAGCCTGCGTGGACCTGGAGGTGCAGCATGCCCCAGACGAGGTGATCGCGGCGGTGGAGCGGAACGGGGGACGAATCATCGCTGCCTACTTCGACCCCGTCGCCTTGGCCGCTCTCACAAACCCACCCAAGGCCCTGGCCTCTGGAGAGCCACTTCCTCGAAGAGCTTTCCCTCCACCCGACATCATTCATCGCTACATCGGTGAGCAGACATTCTCAGCCTGCGTGGACCTGGAGGTGCAGCATGCCCCAGACGAGGTGATCGCGGCGGTGGAGCGGAACGGGGGACGAATCATCGCTGCCTACTTCGACCCCGTCGCCTTGGCCGCTCTCACAAACCCACCCAAGGCCCTGGCCTCTGGAGAGCCACTTCCTCGAAGAGCTTTCCCTCCACCCGACATCATTCATCGCTACATCGGTGAGCAGACATTCTCAGCCTGCGTGGACCTGGAGGTGCAGCATGCCCCAGACGAGGTGATCGCGGCGGTGGAGCGGAACGGGGGACGAATCATCGCTGCCTACTTCGACCCCGTCGCCTTGGCCGCTCTCACAAACCCACCCAAGGCCCTGGCCTCTGGAGAGCCACTTCCTCGAAGAGCTTTCCCTCCACCCGACATCATTCATCGCTACATCGGTGAGCAGACATTCTCAGCCTGCGTGGACCTGGAGGTGCAGCATGCCCCAGACGAGGTGATCGCGGCGGTGGAGCGGAACGGGGGACGAATCATCGCTGCCTACTTCGACCCCGTCGCCTTGGCCGCTCTCACAAACCCACCCAAGGCCCTGGCCTCTGGAGAGCCACTTCCTCGAAGAGCTTTCCCTCCACCCGACATCATTCATCGCTACATCGGTGAGCAGACATTCTCAGCCTGCGTGGACCTGGAGGTGCAGCATGCCCCAGACGAGGTGATCGCGGCGGTGGAGCGGAACGGGGGACGAATCATCGCTGCCTACTTCGACCCCGTCGCCTTGGCCGCTCTCACAAACCCACCCAAGGCCCTGGCCTCTGGAGAGCCACTTCCTCGAAGAGCTTTCCCTCCACCCGACATCATTCATCGCTACATCGGTGAGCAGACATTCTCAGCCTGCGTGGACCTGGAGGTGCAGCATGCCCCAGACGAGGTGATCGCGGCGGTGGAGCGGAACGGGGGACGAATCATCGCTGCCTACTTCGACCCCGTCGCCTTGGCCGCTCTCACAAACCCACCCAAGGCCCTGGCCTCTGGAGAGCCACTTCCTCGAAGAGCTTTCCCTCCACCCGACATCATTCATCGCTACATCGGTGAGCAGACATTCTCAGCCTGCGTGGACCTGGAGGTGCAGCATGCCCCAGACGAGGTGATCGCGGCGGTGGAGCGGAACGGGGGACGAATCATCGCTGCCTACTTCGACCCCGTCGCCTTGGCCGCTCTCACAAACCCACCCAAGGCCCTGGCCTCTGGAGAGCCACTTCCTCGAAGAGCTTTCCCTCCACCCGACATCATTCATCGCTACATCGGTGAGCAGACATTCTCAGCCTGCGTGGACCTGGAGGTGCAGCATGCCCCAGACGAGGTGATCGCGGCGGTGGAGCGGAACGGGGGACGAATCATCGCTGCCTACTTCGACCCCGTCGCCTTGGCCGCTCTCACAAACCCACCCAAGGCCCTGGCCTCTGGAGAGCCACTTCCTCGAAGAGCTTTCCCTCCACCCGACATCATTCATCGCTACATCGGTGAGCAGACATTCTCAGCCTGCGTGGACCTGGAGGTGCAGCATGCCCCAGACGAGGTGATCGCGGCGGTGGAGCGGAACGGGGGACGAATCATCGCTGCCTACTTCGACCCCGTCGCCTTGGCCGCTCTCACAAACCCACCCAAGGCCCTGGCCTCTGGAGAGCCACTTCCTCGAAGAGCTTTCCCTCCACCCGACATCATTCATCGCTACATCGGTGAGCAGACATTCTCAGCCTGCGTGGACCTGGAGGTGCAGCATGCCCCAGACGAGGTGATCGCGGCGGTGGAGCGGAACGGGGGACGAATCATCGCTGCCTACTTCGACCCCGTCGCCTTGGCCGCTCTCACAAACCCACCCAAGGCCCTGGCCTCTGGAGAGCCACTTCCTCGAAGAGCTTTCCCTCCACCCGACATCATTCATCGCTACATCGGTGAGCAGACATTCTCAGCCTGCGTGGACCTGGAGGTGCAGCATGCCCCAGACGAGGTGATCGCGGCGGTGGAGCGGAACGGGGGACGAATCATCGCTGCCTACTTCGACCCCGTCGCCTTGGCCGCTCTCACAAACCCACCCAAGGCCCTGGCCTCTGGAGAGCCACTTCCTCGAAGAGCTTTCCCTCCACCCGACATCATTCATCGCTACATCGGTGAGCAGACATTCTCAGCCTGCGTGGACCTGGAGGTGCAGCATGCCCCAGACGAGGTGATCGCGGCGGTGGAGCGGAACGGGGGACGAATCATCGCTGCCTACTTCGACCCCGTCGCCTTGGCCGCTCTCACAAACCCACCCAAGGCCCTGGCCTCTGGAGAGCCACTTCCTCGAAGAGCTTTCCCTCCACCCGACATCATTCATCGCTACATCGGTGAGCAGACATTCTCAGCCTGCGTGGACCTGGAGGTGCAGCATGCCCCAGACGAGGTGATCGCGGCGGTGGAGCGGAACGGGGGACGAATCATCGCTGCCTACTTCGACCCCGTCGCCTTGGCCGCTCTCACAAACCCACCCAAGGCCCTGGCCTCTGGAGAGCCACTTCCTCGAAGAGCTTTCCCTCCACCCGACATCATTCATCGCTACATCGGTGAGCAGACATTCTCAGCCTGTGTGGACCTGGAGGTGCAGCATGCCCCAGACGAGGTGATCGCGGCGGTGGAGCGGAACGGGGGACTAATCATCGCTGCCTACTTCGACCCCGTCGCCTTGGCCGCTCTCACAAACCCACTAAAGGCCCTGGCCTCTGGAGAGCCACTTCCTCGAAGAGCTTTCCCTCCACCCGACATCATTCATCGCTACATCGGTGAGCAGACATTCTCAGCCTGCGTGGACCTGGAGGTGCAGCATGCCCCAGACGAGGTGATCGCGGCGGTGGAGCGGAACGGGGGACGAATCATCGCTGCCTACTTCGACCCCGTCGCCTTGGCCGCTCTCACAAACCCACCCAAGGCCCTGGCCTCTGGAGAGCCACTTCCTCGAAGAGCTTTCCCTCCACCCGACATCATTCATCGCTACATCGGTGAGCAGACATTCTCAGCCTGCGTGGACCTGGAGGTGCAGCATGCCCCAGACGAGGTGATCGCGGCGGTGGAGCGGAACGGGGGACGAATCATCGCTGCCTACTTCGACCCCGTCGCCTTGGCCGCTCTCACAAACCCACCCAAGGCCCTGGCCTCTGGAGAGCCACTTCCTCGAAGAGCTTTCCCTCCACCCGACATCATTCATCGCTACATCGGTGAGCAGACATTCTCAGCCTGCGTGGACCTGGAGGTGCAGCATGCCCCAGACGAGGTGATCGCGGCGGTGGAGCGGAACGGGGGACGAATCATCGCTGCCTACTTCGACCCCGTCGCCTTGGCCGCTCTCACAAACCCACCCAAGACCCTGGCCTCTGGAGAGCCACTTCCTCGAAGAGCTTTCCCTCCACCCGACATCATTCATCGCTACATCGGTGAGCAGACATTCTCAGCCTGCGTGGACCTGGAGGTGCAGCATGCCCCAGACGAGGTGATCGCGGCGGTGGAGCGGAACGGGGGACGAATCATCGCTGCCTACTTCGACCCCGTCGCCTTGGCCGCTCTCACAAACCCACCCAAGGCCCTGGCCTCTGGAGAGCCACTTCCTCGAAGAGCTTTCCCTCCACCCGACATCATTCATCGCTACATCGGTGAGCAGACATTCTCAGCCTGTGTGGACCTGGAGGTGCAGCATGCCCCAGACGAGGTGATCGCGGCGGTGGAGCGGAACGGGGGACTAATCATCGCTGCCTACTTCGACCCCGTCGCCTTGGCCGCTCTCACAAACCCACCCAAGGCCCTGGCCTCTGGAGAGCCACTTCCTCGAAGAGCTTTCCCTCCACCCGACATCATTCATCGCTACATCGGTGAGCAGACATTCTCAGCCTGCGTGGACCTGGAGGTGCAGCATGCCCCAGACGAGGTGATCGCGGCGGTGGAGCGGAACGGGGGACGAATCATCGCTGCCTACTTCGACCCCGTCGCCTTGGCCGCTCTCACAAACCCACCCAAGGCCCTGGCCTCTGGAGAGCCACTTCCTCGAAGAGCTTTCCCTCCACCCGACATCATTCATCGCTACATCGGTGAGCAGACATTCTCAGCCTGCGTGGACCTGGAGGTGCAGCATGCCCCAGACGAGGTGATCGCGGCGGTGGAGCGGAACGGGGGACTAATCATCGCTGCCTACTTCGACCCCGTCGCCTTGGCCGCTCTCACAAACCCACCCAAGGCCCTGGCCTCTGGAGAGCCACTTCCTCGAAGAGCTTTCCCTCCACCCGACATCATTCATCGCTACATCGGTGAGCAGACATTCTCAGCCTGCGTGGACCTGGAGGTGCAGCATGCCCCAGACGAGGTGATCGCGGCGGTGGAGCGGAACGGGGGACGAATCATCGCTGCCTACTTCGACCCCGTCGCCTTGGCCGCTCTCACAAACCCACCCAAGGCCCTGGCCTCTGGAGAGCCACTTCCTCGAAGAGCTTTCCCTCCACCCGACATCATTCATCGCTACATCGGTGAGCAGACATTCTCAGCCTGCGTGGACCTGGAGGTGCAGCATGCCCCAGACGAGGTGATCGCGGCGGTGGAGCGGAACAGGGGACTAATCATCGCTGCCTACTTCGACCCCGTCGCCTTGGCCGCTCTCACAAACCCACCCAAGGCCCTGGCCTCTGGAGAGCCACTTCCTCGAAGAGCTTTCCCTCCACCCGACATCATTCATCGCTACATCGGTGAGCAGACATTCTCAGCCTGCGTGGACCTGGAGGTGCAGCATGCCCCAGACGAGGTGATCGCGGCGGTGGAGCGGAACGGGGGACGAATCATCGCTGCCTACTTCGACCCCGTCGCCTTGGCCGCTCTCACAAACCCACCCAAGGCCCTGGCCTCTGGAGAGCCACTTCCTCGAAGAGCTTTCCCTCCACCCGACATCATTCATCGCTACATCGGTGAGCAGACATTCCTCATTCATCTGTTTATAAAGTTTTTGGCGAATTTTAACTAGCTAATTTAAAATTGCTTTTCAATATGCATTTTACGTCAAGTTTTGGGGTAATTGGCCATTTTCGAATGATCAGAATATTTATCGTCTGATTCACTTTTCTTATTAGGTTATCGTTATCGCTGTAGATAAATGCAATTTTAGGACTATCGAAAATTTCAGACCGGTTCCTCCTGAATTTATCGCTATCTTTTCTACAGAGCGTTTACTGGCATTTCTCTGAATAGGATAAATTCCTGAACCCGCCCATTCGCATTCAGCATCTTTTTCAAAACGCTTAGGTATAGTGACGCGGGTTTGCACTTTGAAGGGTCCCGAGGTGCAGGTGACTCAACGGTGAGAAGCATTCCACAAAAAGGGTGCTCTAACAGATAAATCCTGAAAATCTTCTTACCAACGGAATTATTAAACTGCCATATAAATCTTGATCAATAAACGCACGAAACCTCATTGTATCAAGTGGACGATAGCGTTGGATTGTCAGATCCGGCCCGGCGCGGTTATCTGGCGGATCCGGCGGCCGTAGCGGCAGCACGACAGGAGCTGGGTCAACGCTTCGCCTACGACTGCCTCCAACCCGCTCTCCCTATCGCCGCCAACACCCTCAAGAGCCCTCTCCAGGTTGGCAGGAGCTCAATTTATTCATTCTCAGCAGCATTCACGCATTCAAACTTGTCCGCCATATGAGTTTTCTGCACCATGATCAGTTTTGTAGAGATTAGCGTTTGAGTTGCTCCTTTGACAAGCTAAAAGTAATAATCTTGTTCGAATTGCTGGAGGAGCAGAGGAATTGCTCAGAAGCAAGATCTGAACTAGCAAGGACCGTTTATTCGCAGGATTTTAGCTGCCTAAAACTTCTTTTGGCATGGGTAAGATCGTCTCTGTGGCATTGGTTGCAGACGGTTGAGTTGTAGTTGTAGATTCAACACAATATTGATTTTATATAAAATGCCATTTATATCCATATTTGTTGGTATTTTATTTTGGCGTTTATTTAATCTTAAAATAGCATTGCCTTTTTGCAAAATTTTTGCAAAATTTTTAAGAAAGGGGATAAGCAATTTTCCAAGCAGCCCAGAACAAAAAATCGCATAAAAACAGTACACTTCGTTGGAGCAATTGGTATGCAGGTGTTCTATGGCCTAGAGCCTGGCTGGGTGATTTCGCTGAAGGATCGGGCCATCCTGAAGCCGGCGGATGCCCAGCTCAAAGCTTACTACGAAGGCACTGCTTCCCTGGATGACAAATCTGCTGCAGCTGATGATGCATAAGCATTGGTCTTTTCACAGCTCTTATTTGTATTCAATTTTGAGTTGGAAATTTGACAGAATCAATTGCGCAAAACAATCTCATGCTGCAAACATTTAATGTACTGGTGCACACCAAGATCAGATAATGAACGAGTAGAATGCTGTTAATACTATTTTTGGCGGTTCACATGAGAAATGGTGAATTCAAGACGAATTGTGTTTAATTAATATAATTTTCCCATTATTTCACATTTTAATGGTCACACATTAGTTTAATTAATCTTTTCTTTCTAAATGATTGCCTGGATTGGTTAAAGTAGTGAAATAATAGCAATCGCCAGTGCTTTGTAATAAAAAGCAAACTATGCATTATAATGTTTAACAATTCGAGGTATATGACTGCTCAGATCTATTGTGCTGCTTCAGCATCATTATGAACTTTGGATGACTGTCTCTTATCTCCTCCTATTTAGCTGGACCCCTCCCGCCTCAACTAGCCAGTTTATGCAATTGTTAGATGTACAAAAGAAATGGAAGGTTTGGTGGTTTTGATGGTGGACATGATGCTTATGCTCTGCAACACCCACAGCTTCATGCACTAGGCCATCAACCATCACTTCGGCAACATCGAACAGCCCGCCATCAGCGAGCTATATATATATTGAGCAATCACTTTATTGGGCTGGCGCGAACGGAGCGTTAGCGGAGTGTCAGCGCCCAGCCCCTCTTTTCGACCCAGATGTACGTTTTCGGGGTTATTGCTAGATCTTAAAATTGATAAGGCTCCTGCTCCTCAAAGAAGAATCCAATCGTTCTGATTCTTTTTGCATTAGAAAGAGCATCATCGAATTGTCCAAAACTCGCGAGAAATTGCCCAAAACTTGCAGCAATCATTATAAAATCACTCAAAACCATTTGTCCGAACTCCTTCTCCTTCTTCTTCTTCTTCTTCTTCTTCTCCTTCTTCTTCTCCGCATCTATTCAATGGACGATAGTAGGTATTCAATCGGCCTGTACTTAAGGCATCAATTGGCAAGGTTCAATCAATGGTAATTCTGTGCAATTAATAAGGTATAAGTCTACAAAGGAAGTTGTGCGGCTGTGTGGTCAAGTGGCTTGTCTATTTGGCTCGGTTCAGAGATGACCAGGTTCAAACCTTCTTTGATCCCTTTATTTTATTCTTTTATTTTTTTATCTTAAAAGTGGAAGAAATATGTGGTACCATCGGCAGACCAAAAATAATACTCCTTGTTCCCAAAAATCGATTGCCCTGAGTTTAAGACAAGAAAAATTCTCAAAAATATGTTAATTTTCCAATGAATTTGCATTATATTTTTCATTTTCGAATTTTTCCTTTTCGTTATATTTTTCAAATAAGTTTTTTTATTCACTTTTTTTATTTATCTAATAAAATCTTAACTAAATATATAGCCAACAATATCAAATATCAAATATTTTTACATTTTATACTATATTAAAAGTGGGAGAAATATCTGGTACCATCGGCAGGCCAAATGTGGGCCTCTTTTCTCCAAAATTTGGTATTGCCTCGAGTAAAAAGTCAAGGAAATACAATTTCTACTAGTGGAATCTGCTGCGTCATCTGCATTTTGTTTTTGGGCGCGCATGGAAAGAGCCACTGAACTGCGCGCCAAAAACAAAATGCAACTGTCCAAGCAGCAGATTCCACTAGTAGAAATTGTATTTCCTTGACTTTTTACTCGAGGCAATACCAAATTTTGGAGAAAAGAGGCCCACATTTGGCCTGCCGATGGTACCAGATATATACCTGCACGTTATAAAGTGATAGTCAAAACTCCCCTGTGTAATAATAGGTAATTAGTTAAAATTGTAACATCAGGTCATTTGGTAACTGGGTCAATTGATTGTAACGACCCTCCAACCCCGAAATTAATTGCTTTCTGACCCCCCAACGCATATATTTGTTTGATACATTAAACTCATGGGTAGATTTTACAAGCACTCAAATACAAAATTAAATACCGGCTAACATTCAGCAAAATAACTTCTAAATGGGGCAGTCAATGGCAAAACGGTTTTCACCATCGTTTAATTCTGATTTGCCGGTATTTTTTGAGCCCAAGAACGCCTCTGTAGCTGCTCTCTACGGCTCATACGAGCCATTAACAAAAAACTTTTCTGGACCCCTGTGTTATAACTTTTGGAGTTTCGCATTTTAGCCCCCGTCGCCATGTTAAAGAGTGATCGCTCCATATTAAATAC
>JASANA010011353.1:0-22099 GCA_030248095.1 Ptycholaimellus sp. GST1_10
CTTTCTTTGTAATTACCAGCATCAATGCTGACAGGCTGCGCCGAGTCCCTCAAGCATTGACAGATCATAGTGAGCGTATTCAAAATGATTGTTTTTGCCATGGAGCCCTGAAGAGGAGAGGATGTGAGAGTAGAGTATGAGAGGTGAGGTGATAGTAGAGAAGATGAGGTGAGAGTAGGTGAGATGAGGGCTGAGTAGATGAGAGGAGGTATAAAGTAGAGTAGAGGAGGTGAGAGTACCGGTGAGTAGAGCGCCGCGGGAAGGGGTGCACAAGGAGTCCCCGGAGTAGAACTGGCTGAAGCGTATGCCTTCCGCTGCCAAGGAGTCCACGCCACCCCATTCCTGCCTCAAATGCTATTTTACACTCCATCATTTCTGAATCAGTCCTCAGCTTTCAATGGATTCTTAGAGCTGGGATAAGGAGAGGAAGAGAACGAAGCAGAGCCGTAGGAGGCAAGGTCGCCATAGCCGAGGTCGTCGGCTATGAGAATGACGATGTTAGGCGGGCTTTGCTTCTTCGCTGCAGCTATTGTAAGGCCTCTAATCACAGTGCATTAGAAAACTTCAGGGAGCAATAGGAATGAACATAAGAGATTGAAGTAGAAGGTGGCCAGGTGATGTCTCCTCCACCTTTTCTGATCCATGTTTTGCGAGCTGATTTCTAGAAATATAAAAGGGTAAGTAAAAAATTTATCGCAGGCTGTCAGGCTGAAAAAAATGTTAGCGGCTGAAAAATGTAAAAAAAGGCTGAACCTTGCAAAAATTTTACTCTGACCCTATCTCTTAGAAAAAGCTCGCCAAAAAATTAAACTAACATATTCGCAGCTATTTACGCTTTATACAAACAATAAAACTGCCAATGCACCTATGCACCATGAAGATTCAGCGGTACAGATATGAATCTAAAACTAGTAGTAAATATTGGTGTAAAAAGGCAATAAAACCGAAAGATACATGTCAACAAAAGGCTATCTACACCCAGCTAGATAAGAGACAAAAGCACATGAATCAACATACTCTTTCTTCTCCGTCATCTAAACTGCCTTTTATTCAAATGCACGTCAGAATGCAAAGCTTTGGTTTGGGTGGATAATAATTTGCAAAACATAAGATAATTTGAGACAATATCAAAAAAGGAGACTTCTGCTTTCGAAACAGAATGCCCCAAGACGGTTAAAATTTAGGTGCCTGCACATTTTTTAAAAACGCCCTTAAATAGTGTAAAAACAATATTAGACCATGCGTCATGGTATGCACCCATCACGATCACCTGTTGGAGATGTACGCATTAGGTCTCAACTTGATGGACCATGGCTACAATTTTGGCTACAAGCGTTTGGAGGGGGAAGCTGGCAAAAATGACAGAGAGCCCTTTTCTGAAAGGGTTGCAAATCTCAGCAAGGGGTTGAGAAAAAGGGTTCTGGAAATCTTTAGAGCAGGAAAAGCTATAAAAACACAAATATCATTTGTTTTTAGCATAAACTTTTATTTTTAACATAATTAGCAGAAATGAGCCACGACAGAAGATAAAATAACGCTTACATGAGGAAGAGAATTTATCCCAGGGCAAAATTGGCCACCTTTATGGACGAATCCTCCTTGGATCTGCTCCAACTATCGCTTCACAGCATGACTTCTCCAGCTAGTTTTCTAGCTAGACCACAGACCCGGACAGAGTATGCAAATACATAGTTCGGATAGAACTACCTGCAATGGAAATTTCTAATTTCTGCTTTCTATCTTCTTTGAATTTTTCCCGTCCGGTGGAGGGAGGCAAATGCTGTGATAGGCTTCGACAGGCTGATAGATGTCCTTCCCATCAAGCGGTCGGACTTGGAATGGCCATTGAGACTAAAGTCTGCCACCTCAATGAGGACACTGACTGAGTTGGGAGAGAAGGGGGGTGACAGAGAGAAAAGCCGGACTATGCTAGCTCCCCCCCACTTATACATTCCCCCCCCCCCCCCCACTTAATTAATCCCCCCCACTTATACAATCCCCCCCCCCCCCTTAAAAATTGAAATTTTTTTTGTTGCTTTAAAATACATATCTGTGCATATCTCGAAGTTTAAACTCAAGGAATTTTCATGCAGTTGATTAAATACCTACTTTTTTTTAGAAAAATAGTTAGTCTATACCGGATGGCGGGCGCATGCCTACCAGGAGTAGGGGCTTGTCCCCTACAAGGAGTACCTTTCAAGATTCCAACTGAAGGGCTTAGACGCATGCTCGTCCTCGACGAGGTCATGACTGTGGCAGTACCTACTAATTGATCATAGTATATTAGGTACTGCCACAGTCATGACCTCGTCGAGGACGAGCATGCGTCTAAGCCCTTCAGTTGGAATCTTGAAAGGTACTCCTTGTAGGGGACAAGCCCCTACTCCTGGTAGGCATGCGCCCGCCATCCGTCATAGACTAACTAAAAAAGTAGGTATTTTGTTGTTTAGAAAAAAATTCCTTGAGTTTAAACTTCGAGATATGCACAGATATGTATTTTAAAGCAATAAAAAAAAATTTCAATTTTTAAGTGGGGGGGGGGGGGGGGGATTGTATAAGGGGGGGGGGGGGGGGATTACTTAAGTGGGGGGGGGGGGGGGAATGTATAAGTGGGGGGGGGGGGAGCTAGCATAGTCCGAAAAGCCTGCCCTACACTCAGGCTTCCTTTTGGTGCGGAGGGTGCCTGAAGCCGAGACCCAAGCCGAGCTCTTACTTCCTTGGCCCACTTGGCCAGGCTTTCATGAACAATGGCGAAATGCTGTGAATGGGCGGCCTACAATATGGCTGGGAATCGGAATTACACGGTTGACTGTCTATGGCCGGATAATGCTGGACTCTGAGTTGCTTTATCTGTTCATGAAGGCATAAACGTGAGACAAGAAAAGGAAATAATGGTCTCTGCAGCTGTGAGCGAAGATCTGTGGGACATCCGAATGCCGCTAAGAGGAAGTGGTGCGCGCATCTGGTCAACACTGGTGGCCTCCACGACTGTCCTAGTTCCGACTGCATTCTGATCACGGACGAGGCCAAAGGCGCCTGTCGCATGCACTCCCACCCTCCATCCACTCCGCTCTCCAATAAGCAATCTCGCATTGTCCCATCTGTTTCTTCTTCCTCTGCAAAATGTTGGAAAAATTCCGATACCGTTTTTGCACATGGGAGCAGAGCCTGAGGTTTGCCTTGGTGACTGATTGGTGTCCGGGAAACAGCAAAGACAGAAAATGGTAAAAAAATTAGACGACCGATATAGGCCAGTAGGCTCAGGGCTGGACAGTTGAGGAGCTCCGAAGAGTTCCTTTTGCAGGTTGGCTTGTACATGGAGATGGGTACTGGGTTTCCTATAGCGGACTTCGCAGCACCCTCCTCCAGCCAAGCATGGCTGAGAGCCAATGCTCTCCAGCACCCTCAGGGCACTGCTAGGCTTCCCAAGGCAACTGTGGCACCATATAGGCTAGCCACTCTGCCGACAGGCAAGAGAATAGAGACATGGTCTCTTTCTCGATTGGGGAGAGAAACTCTACTTGAGAGCCGCTCCCTTAGCCTTAGCGCTGTGGGAGTTGCGCCAGCCAAGGCGTTGCCTAAGAGCTGGCGACTTTGGGGCAAGGGCCCTGAGCCTGAGGTCGCCCTACCCGTTCTGCAGTCATGAGGAGCTTGTATTTATGGATGGAGACAATTGGCTAGCATCAGAAGTCTCAGTAAAGGTCTTGAAATCTGCGCGCGCAGAATGAAGCCTTTTTCAATTATGTAGGTATGCCATCAAGTTCCAGCTACCATTCATCTCACTGACCTAGCGAAGAAAATATTTGGGTTTTCAATGCATTCTTGTAATTTTCGATGTCATTGTAAATATTATGACATCGAGCTGCAATTTTATGAAACTATGACTGCAATATAGCCCATGAAACATTTTTCGTTTCCTCTTTGAACAAACGAAATTCAGCCAAGGTTACGCTTACAATTACCAATGCTCGGTGGGTGACCTCGTTCCTAATACTTGCATTGAAACAGCGCCTTTTCGCAAAGCTTGTGGCTTCCAGGGGCGCACGGAGGGCGATTTGCAGTCTAAGGCAGGGAAAATTGCACGACAGGAGAGTGGAGGGAGGGAGTCAAGTAAGTTGATGCAATTGCGCCGCTGTCTCTTCCTCAAGGTCGCCCTCACGCCTGTGCAAAGGCTAGCCAGCCACCCTCAGCGTTCTCAGTGGCACCAGGCTCGCAGTGCCAACCTTCGTTCACAGAAAATCAAGGTATTCCAGCCTATTTCTAGGCTTTTCCTCATTTTTCGATGACAGCTTCTAATTCTGGTTTCTTCTGCTGCAAAATCTACGCTTTTTAAAAAAAAAGGCCGCCCTAATTCGCTTGTGAGACAAAAAAATTCAAATCATGCAGTAGTAGGTTGATAAAAACCAGGATTAGCTAGCATTGAGTTGATCTGAGTGATCTGGTCCAAGGCAAACATTGTGTGACAGCAAGTAATGGGTGATCCAACGATAGAGGTGCAGTTGGGCCGTCAGAGAGCCTCGGTGAAGGAGCAGGGCGACATCCTACGCCACCTCAAGGACCAACAGATCCCGGACATCGCAGCGAGCCTAGAGCTCAAGGCGCGAAAGAAATGACTTGAGGACCAGGTCTCTTTCTCTTTCCTTCTCCAACCTTCACCAACCTACACATGACATCCATTATCAAGCATTTCAGTGTCCTCTTGCAAAAGTAACTTTGGATTCCAATGTTTGGACCACGACCTATAAATTGTGTTTCAACTCAACCAGCTACTCACCAATTGCCTCCACGAAAATTCTCTCCTAAGTCTTAGTCTGGTGAAACATGGTAAAAATGGGTGTGGAATTGACAGGAGCTGAGGCTGGCGCCGACAAACACGTGCATCGATCGGGTGCGCCTGGAGGACCTGCTGAAACGCCGTCTCTTCTACGACCAGTCATTCGCCATCTACGGAGGTTGCAGTCCAAGCAGATGGGTAGAGCGAAGATGGAAGGAGAGGCTGGAGGAGTGACGTGCCTGCACGACTTCTGCCCCATGGGCTGTGCCCTGGAGGCCAACATGCTGGCTGTCTGGCGCCGCCATTTCATCCGGGCCGAGGGAATGCTGAAAGAGGAGTGCTCAGCCATCACCCCAGAGCCTGTCTTGAGGTTGAGCTTCTCCTATAGTTACACCCTTTCCAGGCTGCTCAGAGTTTTCTTTCATTTTTACTTCCTCAAATTAAGCAAACTGGTGATATAGAGCTTAGGCCCCAAACAGTGGGCCTGTTTTTGGCCTAGGTGTTGGCTTGAGAGAGTAAATGTGGGCAAGTAACTCCTCTAATTTCCCAATTGATGATCTCTATTTTTGGGCTGTCCTTTAGCAGATAGATAGCAGCAGGACGTGGAGCCGGCCTTGAGAAGCTCCTCTCCGACAAGAAGCTTCCCGAGCTCCCATCCTCGACATCCTCACCCGAGTGTCCTTCCTTTCTGCCCCTCCCCACTCCCATTCATCCCAACCAACCCCACAGTTGGACGGCTAGAATCAGGATGACATGCGAGCCTGCATCCGGGCCTACGACCTGAATTAGCAACGACCTCAGCGACCCACATCCCCTTCAACCTCATGTGGCGCCACCCAGATTGGGCCCACCGGTAGTGTCCATGTGAGGGCCTTGAACATCTGCGGAGTTTGGTGAGGAGGACAGAGGAGCTGGCAGGGCTTCCTGCAGCCGGAGACAGCGCAGGGCATCTTCTTGAACTTCAAGCTCCTACTGGAGTTCCACCAAGGCCGTTTGCCTTTCGCCACCGCCCTGATTGGCGCGGGCTTTCGCAACGAGATCTCGCCTAGACAGGTTCTGCAATCTCCTTTAGCACACTCAGATGCCGGATGTTTCACAGATTTTATAACAGCCGTATCAAGCGTACAAGTTTGATTCGATTGCCAATAGAAAGCCAGGACAGCGATTCACTGCAGGGCGAGCTGGGGGACGCGGCCTGCGGCAGCATCTTGGTCGTCAAGGTCAACTTCAGGCTGCAGCGAGCGAGCAAAAAGGAGGCCGAGGCCCAGATCTGGGGCAACGGGAGCCACTGCGGCATCCTGTCACTGCTCAACAGCATCAGGCTGCCCCTGTCTGCAGCGAGCTATATATATATTGAGCAATCGCTTTATATACATGTGCATTATAAAGTGAGTTGCAAAACTCAACTGTGTTATAATAGGTAATTATTTAAAATTATAACATCAAGTCATTTGATAACTGGGTCGATTGATTAACTGATTGTTATTTAATGGTTTCTGACCCTTAGTAGGTTATATTTCAAAGAAATATTAGGCACTTGAGTAGGTATCAATGCAACTGAAATCGCAAAATTTGATGCCAGGCCACATTCTGAACTATAGCTACTCACAGGGTTGTTGTTTTTCAACACGGACTTCACAGCTGTACAATTCTATTCCTTTGCATTTTTTTAAGCCCAAGAATGTCTCTGTAGCTTCTTTCTTTGACTCACAGCAGCCGTCAACAAAAGGTCACTTTCGACCCCCTGTGTTATAACTTTTGGAGTTTTGCAACTTAGCCCCCCTCCCCATGTTAAAGAGTGATCGCTCCATATTAAATACACCTCCATGCTGTCTGATAGCCGTCACCTACCCTGCAGCCCCGAGGCTCCCTCAGGAAGGCCCTCCTTGGCCGCCAGCCCATCGCCTCACCCTCCCTCACCCGCTTCCTCCACGACGTCAGCCATTGCAGCCATCGCCACCAGACCCGGCCTCACCCACGGCCACGTAGGCTCTGCCCAGGTCAGCCTGAAGGCCTGCTGTGAGAGCAGCCTTTGTGCAGAGCATGCTCTTTGCCGATGGGCCCCTCCTCGGGGACTTCGGCGCGACGGTGGAGACGGCGGGCGGGGTGCGCAAGGATCGGGGCGCAGCCATGGACCTGCTCGTGCAGCGGTCGGCCGTGGGGAGGTGGCCGACGACGACTAGGCGCCTCGTGGAGCCAATGCCCAGCAGCGAGAAAGAGGCCAAGGCCTGGGCTGAGATCTGGGGCGACGGGAGCCACCGCGGCATCCTGCCGCTGCTCGACACCATCAGGCTGTCCCTGCCTGATGGACGTCACCTACCCTGCAGTCCTATCGCCCGAGGCTCCCTCAAGAAGGCCCTCCTTGGCCGCCAGCCCATCGCCTCACCCTCCCTCGCCCGCTTCCTCCACGGCGTCACCATTGGCGCGATCGCCCACCTCCACCAGACCCGCTGTGCCCACGGCGACCTGGGCTCCGACCAAGTCAGCCATCCAACTTGAAGGCCTGCTAGAGTGTGACAGCAGCCTCTGGGCAGATTCTGCTGTTCAACGATGGGCCCCCTCTCAGGGACTTCGGAGCGGCGACAGATGTGGAGAAGCCGGGCGCGCTGCGCAAAGACTGGAGCCAGACCATGGCCCTGCTGATTAAGATGGGCCGCGGAGAGGTGGACCGGGGCCCCGTGCAGCCGATGCCCAGCACAGTGGAAGGGCAGCGGGAGGCCATCCGTAGGGCCTGGGGGCCGGCGGGGAGTGCGGGAGGCAAGGAGGAGGCGGCGGCGCTGGCCCTGCCGGCTGAAGGCGGACGGGAAGGCGGATGAGGCCGAAAGTTTTCCCTCCCGCTTCGATTGCGTCATCGGGGAACTCACCGCGGGTCGTTGAGCCCCCTTTTGTGATCATCCCTAGCCCACATTGCACACCACCAACTAAGCCCTCATTTAGCACTGGAAGGCCTGCAGTGCCTGCGATTAAGCGGATCTAAATCTTTGTCCCCCCTGGTGAAATCCGCCACTAATTTGGCCAGACCAGCATTCCAAAGGCTACACGCAATAATCCCCGCTGATTGGCGGTCCAAACTCGACTACAAAAAGACCAGCATTTCGGAAGAACAAATCATTGAATGCAAAGAATTTGCAATTTGCTGAATTGCTCACCGATCCCAGCTCCGTTTGCAAGAAAAATGTTCCGTCTGGCTCTTGTGGCACTCCTCTTCGGCCAGGTCCTAGTCCAAAGGGTGAAAGAATGGAGACCGCCGAAAGTGGTCGAGGAGAGCAGTTTATCTTTTACCGGGGTCCGTACATCTGGATCTCTAGGGCTCCGTAGATCTCACCTGCCCTAAAACTGCAGGCAATGGAGGCCTGCAGCTTCAGCGAAGATTACGGCCGCCTGCTCTACGACAAGGTCAAGGTGTGCCTTTTTTCACGCTCTGCATTTGGCGCGCTGGAATGGTGGGGCAAGTGGGGCTTGCAGGAGGTGAACGGTGGCCGATTCGTGCCGCGCTTGGATTTGATGGAGAGCGCCGTGGATCTGGTTGAGAAGCAGGGGGGCTACGCCGTCGCCGACTTTGTGAAGAGCGCCAGGTGCACCATGGATGCAGTGAAACCATTCATGCACTCCGCCTAGAGGAGATAGGAGAAGAAGTCTTCCATCTTCCAGTCCCCTTCCATTCCCCGATTCTAGGGCTCCCCATGTCCATTGGCCCACCAGTTGCAGTGTTTCCAGTGGGTAGTCTATTGGCACAGCTTATAGACAACAAATTCTTCCTGAGCGGATTGCCTGGCATGAGAAAATTGGGGCAGTGCGAGCAAAGCGGAAGCACGGTCCCCTCTTAGCCAAGGACAACCCTATTATGGCTTTTGAAAATATGACTGGCTGCCAAATATTCTATGCGCAAGTTACAGAGCTATGAGTAGGCTCAATGGACGCAGCAGACACAGAGCTTTAATTTAAAAAAAAATTTGCCAAATTTGGTTGAGAATTGGGCAAGTTATGGCCAAATAACTTTTTAAAAAATGTCCGTCCGTTATCCGTCCACCGTCCGCCGTCCGCCGTCTGCCGTCCGCTGTACGTTCTGTTTGGGAGGCATACTGGCAATATCTGGGGCTCCAATCTCAATGTCACTATAGTATATCGACCCTGGAGGGTGACATTAGGCCCTCAGAATTTTGATTTTCGGCCTCCTTTATGCCAAAATTGAGGTTGGAAAGTTAATTGAACGTAAGAAGGGACCCTTCTAAAAAAAATTGAAAAACTTGAATAAAATTTTTTTGAAGCCGTTTTGGGCAAAAATAAAGACAGATTCGGAAACCTCGTCAAAAACTACACCAAACTAGACCAAACAACAATGAATTTTCAAAAAAATAAATTTTGACCATTTCTGAGCCCTAGGGTGCTTTGTAAGAAACCTAAAAAAGGTAATGCTGCCCAGTGGCGATGTTTTAAGTTAATTTAGAGCCTAGATATGGAACAGGCTCAAAAAATAGATACGATTTGATACCAAACAACCATATGTGCAAATCTGGTCTTCACGGGCTTCTACCAGGCCGTGGTGTACAAGCAGCTCATCATCAACTTCGTCTTGGGGCATTTTAAAGGGTTTTTGGCCTCAATAACCGCATCATATAGGTAAATTGGGGCGTATATTACAAATCTTGTGTCCATTTGCTTACACATTGTCTTCATGGGCTTCTACCAGGCCATGGTGAACAAGCAGCTCATCATCAACTTCGTCTTGGGGCATTTTAAAGGGTTTTTGGCCTCAATAACCGCATCATATAGGTAAATTGGGGCGTATATTACAAATCTTGTGTCCATTTGCTTACACATTGTCTTCATGGGCTTCTACCAGGCCATGGTCAACAAGCAGCTCATCATCAACTTCGTCTTGGGGCATTTTAAAGGGTTTTTGGCCTCAATAACTGCATCATATAGGTAAATTGGGGCGTAGATTACAAATCTTGTGTCCATTTGCTTACACATTGTCTTCATGGGCTTCCACCAGGCCATGGTGAACAAGCAGCTCATCATCAACTTCATCTTGGGGCATTTTAAAGGGTTTTTGGCCTCATTAACCACATCATGCAGGTAAATTTGGGCGTAGATTACAAATCTTGTGTCCATTTGCTTACACATTGTCTTCATGGGCTTCTACCAGGCCGTGGTCAGCAAGCAGCTCATCATAAACTTTGTCTTAAAGCATTGTACATATTGGGCTTCTGGTGGATTTTTGGCCTTTGGCTGTTCAAAGTGGATGAAATTACTGAAATTGTGAATCTCCGCTTCAATGTTTTTTCTCTCTTAGCTGGTCTCTTAAAAATAGCTTGGGCATAAAGGTGATGAAATTTATTTGATTCATCTTATCATGAAACTAGAACTTACTTAATTTAGAACCTTACTAAAGAGCTAAGAGAGCCCAAAAAATTTCACCAATGTTTTTTTAATTTATGACAGGTTAGAGTAAATCAGAAATATTTTAATTGATTTGCACAAAACCTTTGCGTTAAAATTTCCATCATATGATATTAATGTTGGAAGCAAAAATGAAAAACTGGGAAAATATTAATAAATTATTCAAAATGATATTTTTTCATTATAATGCATTTTTTTTGTTAAATGTTAACTCATGTTCAGTTTTATTTATAGCTCTACCCAAAGAATAATCCTAGGGAGGCCAAAATTTTCTGGGCTCTCTTAGCTCTTTAGTAAAGTTCTAAATTAAGTAAGCATATTTTCATGATAAGAGTGTCAGTGTTAAGGGAAACGGCGCGGTTGCGTATATGGTATCTTTTGCTTCATCCTCACCCCCTATGTCACCACCCACCGCACCCATTCCAATCGCCCGCCCTCCCGCGTTCGCCTCTCCTGCAATTACTTCACACTCTCTAGACGCTTATGCTTGAGTAAAAGAGGAGACGAAAACTAACCGTCAATGCGCATCAGAGCTGTGGAGGAGTAGAGACCCTCCCTCAACAGCTTCGTGGAGCCTGTAGACCAGGGAGTTCACCTCGTCGGCGGCCAGAGCATCCTCAAGGACAACTTCAGCTTCCTTCTCTGGACCCCCAGCCACCAGGTCTCCCACTCTTTCATCACCCTCCTCTTGCTCGCCTCTGCTGAGTTCAAGCTTCGTCTCCTCTTCATCGACCTCTTCTACTCTCTCATCCTTCCCAACAGCCCTCTCTAGGGCTAGAGTCAGAATCAGAACAAAGGTCAAGAAGATGAGCTCCGAGCAGCCCGGCGCCTCTGCCGCAGGCTTGCCCTACCTCTCCCGCTTCGCCCTCATCTCCCAGAACTTCCCCATCGACTGCGGCCACGCCTGCGACGCCGAGCATCACCTCCCCAACCAGATCAAGTGCTTCCGGTGCCAGGACATCTACTGCCTCGCCGGCCTCTCCAACGCCTTCTCTCCCTCCGGCGCCGCCTCCAAGACCGCCTTCCGAGCCCTGGAGGCCCGCCACAACATCTCCAAGGCCATCGCCCCCAAGGAGTGGACCGAGAGCACCCGTCCCTTCCTCTTCATCTGCCCGCCCTGCGAGTTGGGTCTCGGACGCTCTCCTCGCCCTCTCCTACTGCAGCTCAAGGATCAAGGCCTGCTCAAGCACACCTCCTACCACGAGTACTCCTACATCGGCCCCACCCACTTCGAGACTCACACAGGTCTTCCTTTCCAACGATCCAGCCTAGAGCCTCATGAGGAGCACTTCTGGGTGGAGCTGATGGGAGAGCGTGAGCCTGTCCCCGACCCTTCCTCCTCTCCCAACCTGCCTCACCGCGTCGGCGGCATCCCTGAGTCCGAGTTCCTCCAGCAGCTGGCTGCGGGGCACCCGGGCAATGCCGAGCCAGTGGACGATGAGGAGAACGACGAGGAGGATGACGAAGAGGAGAACGGAGGCCAGGAGGAGAACCTGGAGCACGACAATGACCTGGAGCTGGAGGAGGACGAACCTGCCATCCGCATCGCTCAGCTTCAACGAGAGGCCGATGCCGCCAAGGAAGCCCTCCAAGCTCAGGCCACGGTCTTCCAGCAGCGCCTCACCAAGCTCCAGGCCTCCCTGGACACCATCGCAGCCGAGCGCCTCAGCGCCCAGAAGGCCCTCCAGGAGACCAAGCGAGCTCAGCAGGAGCAGGAAGCTCTCCTTCTCCAAGAACAAGCTCTCCGTCAGCAAGCCGAGTCCACCTCCCAGCAGATGCAGAACGAGGTGGAGCGGCTGCGGCACACCGTGGAGAACATGAAGAAGGAGATGCAGCTGCGCCTCAAGGCCATTCAGGACGAAGGAGCCCAGGTTCAGCGCAAGTTCCAGGAAGCTGAGTCCCGCCTCCGCCGGGACCTCCAGCTGGTCCAGGAGTCCAACGACGCCCTCTCCTCCTCCCTCGTCCAGAAGAGCAACGAGGCCAACCAAGCCTTCGGCAGCAACCAGGCCCTACAGAAAGAGGTGGAGCGGATGAAGGAGCGCGTCAAGCACGCGGAGGCCGAGCGGGCGGCCATCATCCACTCCTCTCAGTCCCTGCGTCCTCGCTGGGCCTCCGCCTCCCTGCCTCCCGACACTCAGCCCAACCCGATCTTCCGCGTCGGAGCTCCCGCCTCTGCCGGGCCCTCCACCACTCCCGCCTCTGCCGGGCTCTTCACTGCTCCCACCTCTGTCGGGCCTGCCACTGGTCTCACCCTTGCATCCTCCTCAATCTCCGCCAACACTGCCTCTTCCACTCTCTTCTCCTCATCTCAGATGGGGCTGGCGGTGAGTACGAGTACGGGATCTGCGACTACGACTACTCCAGCTCCGGTGGTGACAAGTTCAGGCGTGCTGTCGACGGCGTTCGTGACGTCTGCGGCTTCGGCCTTCACCTCCGCCTCCTCCCACCTGCCCACCTCCGGTGGGCAGCCCACCTCTGCTGGGCATCCCGCCTCTGACGGGAACCCCGCCTCTGTCGGGGCCGTCCGCCACTCCGGCGCCTACCTGGACATGGCCCTCGGCCATGCGGGAACCCGGCACCAGCGCCCCGAGCTTCACTTCTTTGACGGAGGCAACCTCGCAGACTTCGCGCGCTGGTGGGAATGGTGGCAGTACTACTTCGACAAGGAGCCCATGCCTGCCCCTGACAAGCTGGAGCTCCTCCTCTCCTGCCTCAAAGGCCAAGCCCACACCAAGGTCATCTGGTGCCAGCGCTACAAGGCCACAGACTACGAGGACGCGAAGAAGGTGCTCCTGGAGGCCTACGGGGACCCGGCGGGGACCAAGCGCGAGCTGATCCAGGCCCTCCACGACGTCGTCCCCATCCACACCTTCTCCGGCTGGGAACAGATCTCAGGCCTTGCGGACTTCCTCTTCGCCATGGCCAACCAGCTACGTTCACTCGGTGTCGGGGACCTGGACTCCCACCTTCCACTCATCACCGCCAAGCTCCCTCCGGACTACTGGCGGGAGATCGTGCTGCAGCGCCGCCGGACGGGCATCCTCACTGATCCCTCCTTCGATGAGCTTGTCATCCTTCTCCAGACCGAGGCCCGCTTCCACCGTGAGCTGGACGCCAACGCCCCCTCCACCTCCATCTCCTCCGGAGCAGCTCTCCTGGGAGCAGGCCAGTCTCGCCCGGCCAAGTCTGGACCGCGCTCGTCGCCTCAGCCGACCACCCAGAAGCGCAAGAAGGGTGCCGGGAACCAGAAGGGCTCCGGGAACCAGAAGAGCTCCAGCAGCCAGCCTCGCCAGTCCTCACAGGCCCCGAGCGGAGACAAGCCCAAGCTTCGTCGAGCAGATGGAAGTGCTGTCTTCTGCGCCTTCTGCGACGCCAACCACTACCCCCGCGACTGCACCAAGTACACCACCCCCCAAGCTCGCCTCCGCCGAGCCAAGGAGATCCCCCTCTGCCTCAACTGCCTCAGACAGCGTCACGAGGCCGAGGACTGCCACAACAAGGGTCGGTGTCAGGAGTGCCAGGCCAAACACCACACCATCCTCCACGCCGCCCTTCAGACCCTCCCCAGGAACGCCTGCGCCGGCCTCGCCAGACAGTCCGACCACAACCTCCCCTACACCCTTCATGCCCTCTGCACCCTCAACGCCTACAATCCCAAGGGCGGAGAAGGGAAGCGGGTGGAGTTGTTGGCGGACGACGGCTCCTCTTTCACATGGATCACCAAAGACTGCGCCTCCAGACTGGGCCTAAGGGCCTATGGCTCCACCCACGTCTCTCTCTCCACCGCCTGCGATGGACAGACCAAGTACGTGAGGACGCGCTACGTGGACCTGGAGCTTTTGCGACAGGACGGGCGAGTGCTGCCGGTGGCGGCTCTGCTGGCGGATGAGGTGGCGGCGCCAGTGGTGGTGGGCGGCTTCGAGCTGCACCCGGACCTTCTCCAGCGTCTCCCTCCCGGCCACTACCTCAACCTCCCATCCTCCACCCAACGCTCTATCCGCCTGGACATCCTCCTCGGCGTCAACTACAGCGAGCACGTGACCGGCCCCAAGGCCACCGCCATCAAGGTCGCCGCCGGCCTCTCCTGCTACATCACCCCCTACGGCAATCTGCTCAAGGGACGGGTGGAATGGCGCCTCCTCTCCGAGGCCTCCTCCCCTCCCACCCAAGCCTTCCTCTTCTCCTACGGGCGAGTGGAGGAGGAGCTGAAGCGACAGACTGACCTGGACTATCTGGGCATCGCTGCGGAGTACGAGGAGCCGGTGAAGCAGGACGAGGAGTTCGACATCTCCCGCATGGAGGACGGACGCTTCCTCGTCGGCCTTCCCGTCAAGGACTCCATCAACCGCCTCACCTCCAACTTCCGCTGCGCCCTCTCTCGCGGCATTCGCCTGGAGTCCAAGTACAGTTCCGAGGAGATGGCCCTGCACTATGCCGAGTTTGACAAGTTCGCCAAGGAGGGCATCATCGAGCCCGTCGTCACCTCCTCCACACCTCCTCTCCTACACTACATCCCCCACCGGCCAGTGTTCAAGTACGGGGCGGAGTTCACCAAGTGCAGACCAGTCCTGGACTGCTCCGCCAAGACCTCGGAGGGCCTGAGCCTCAACGATTGCCTCCGCACGGGGGACAACCGCATCTCCGACCTCTTTGGCCTGCAGTGCAAGTTCCGGGCAGGCAAACACGTCTTCATCACCGATGTCTCCGCCGCCTTCTACGGCATCGCCGTCCGCCCCGAGCACCAGGACCTCCTGCGCATCCTCCTGCCCAGAGATCATCGCAAGTCCCTCTCCAACCACAACCTTGACGTCTACAAGTACGCCCGGCTGGTGATGGGGGCTAGTCCAAGTCCCAACCTCCTCCTCGCCTGCCTCAAGCGCCTCAGCGACGATGCGGCCGAGTCAGGAGCTGGCCATGGACTTCGCCCCGAGGAGCTGCGCACCCTCGCCGACAGCTTCTATGTCGACAACGGCGTCTTCCCCTTCACCGACCCCAAGGACGCAAAGCGCATCATCGCTGGTCTCATCGCCCTCTTCGCCTCCGCCAAGCTCCATCTGCGCCAGTTCTCTTCGGACGTGCCAGAGGTGCTGGAGGGAGTGCCAGAGCCGGACCTGCAGCTGAAGCAGGTGATCCGCAACCTGGGCGTGGAGTGGGACGTCGGCGGCGACCTAGTCAGCCCCCTCAAGCCCGTCTTTGACGATCTCACCGGCCCCTTCACCAAGCGAGCCTTCCTCTCCGCCATCTCTCGCTTCTACGATCCCTACGGTCTCCTCGCCCCTTTCCTACTCCAAGCCCGCCTCCTGTTCCACACAGGAGTGCCCTCTGGGCTGGGGTGGGAAGAGTGGGTGGGGAAGGGAGTGGAGGAGGGCTGGCAGCGACTGGAGCAGGAGCTGAGCCAGCTGGACGACGTGAAGCTGCCCCGCAAGCTCGTCTCTGACCCCGATCAGCCCGCCGACCTCATCATCTTCAGCGACGGTGGCGGCGGAGCCTATGGATTCGTGGCCTACGTGGTCCAGGCGGGACAGGCCGTCTTCCTGGCGGCCAAGTCCAAGCTCATCCCCTCCTCCCGCAAGAGCCTCCTCATCACCATCCCTCGCATCGAGATGTGGGCGGCCGTCATCGCCACACGCTTCCTACGCTTCGCCCTCCACCAACTCGGCTCCTTCATCCACTTCAACCGCCTCATCCACTACATCGACTCTCAAGTGGTCCTCTACTGGCTACAGCGCCCAGTAGGACTCCGTCGATACAAGGCAAGGAGAGCGCTGGAGGTGGAGGAGCTGTCCCAGAGCTTCCAGGGCTACGAGCGATGCTTCGTCCCCACCGTGGACAACGCCGCCGACATCCTTACCAAGCCCAAGGCCCTCTCTTCCCTGATCCAGTCCAACTACTACACTGGACCCGACTTCCTTCGCCTGCCCTTCGCACAGTGGCCGGCCTGGACTCCGCCTTCCTTTACTCAAGAGGAGGAGGAGAGTCGACTGGGGGAGAAGAAGCAGAAGAAGCCAGCGGCAGAGGCGTTGGGGACGGCCGGGACGGGCCGCGAGCAGGACTGGAGCGTCATCGACCGCATCCTGGACTCCTCCAACGACCTCGACAAGGTCCTCTGCACCTACGCCCTACCCCTTCGCTTCCTTTGCCGTCAGAGACGAGGCCGAGGAGAAGGGATCACCTACGCGGAGAAGACTGAGGCCCTGCACATGCTCACTCGTCAGACCCAGCTCCGCTACTACCCCACCCTCTACTCCGACCTACAGCAGAAGGGCTTCTCCAAGGAGAAGATCTGCAAGCAGCTCTCCGTCTTCCTCTCCGAGGACGGCCTGCTTCGTGTGGGGACTCGGATGGCGGAGGATTCCCTGGCGCTCCTGCCGGGCTCCTGCCACCTGGCCCTCCTTCTCGCCCTCCAAGCTCATCGGCAACTGCTCCACGCTGGCCCGGCTCAAGTACTGGCCCAAGTTTGTCTCCGACATTGGCCTACGCAAGGACTGCCAGGAGTGAAGCGAGCGCTGCGAGGCTGTGGGGTCTGCGTGCGGGCTGCCCGACGTCCTCTTCCCCGGCCTCCGCCCGGACTCCTTCCCCAGCAGCGGCTTCAGCCTCATCTTCCTCCATTCCATAACCTCCTACTCGACCAGCTGGGCCCCCTCTACGTCTACAACTACTCTCGCCGACACTACCAGAAGAGGTGGGTGGCGGTGTTCAGCTGCTGCGTCTCGCGAGGCCTCCACCTGGAGGTGCTAGAGAACTACAGCACGGCGGCCGTCGTCAGTGCCTTCCAGAGGATGTGGGCCAGGCGCGGACTCACTGCCGGCACCGTGTACCTGGACTGCGCCACTGCGTTCAAGGGCTTTGCCAACCTCGCCTCCGCCTTCCCCTCCTACATCTCACTCCGCCTTTCCTTCGGCTCCATTCGAGCGCCATGGCGGCAAGGTGGTGTGGAGAAGATGGTGGATTTGGTCAAGGGACCGCTGCGCGCCTCGCTGGGCTCTCAGAAGGTCAGCAACTTCGAGCTCAGCACCGTCCTCTGCCTCATCGAGGCCGTCCTCAACCAGCGCCCCCTCACCAGCCTCACCAACAACCCTCAGGACCTCCTCCCTCTCACCCCGGCCCACTTACTCTCACCTCATGTCCAGCTCCAAGCGCCCCTCTTGCCGGACTTGCTTCCTCTGCCCAGCTCTCGTCCCGCCCGACTTTTACGCCTCCAAGTTCAGCATCGGCAAGAGCTCGTGGATGCGTTCTGGCGTCGCTGGAGCACTGAGTACAAGGCCCATCTCCGCCAGCAACACCTCCACCAACTTCGCCAAAGCCAGCCGGTGGAGCTGGAGCTGGGAGCCGTCTGCCTCCTGGTGGAGAAGAGCAAGCGGGCCAACTGGAAGTTGGTCAAGGTGGACAAGCTCCTCCCCGGCCCCGACGGCATTCTCCGCTACGTCGAGGTCACCGATGCCTCTGGCTACACCAGCACCCGCTCCGTCAGCCACCTCGTGCCCCTAGAGCTCAACCTGCTCTCCTGCATCTGCCACGAGGACAAGCCCGCCTACCCGAGCAACTCCGCGGGGGCGGAGGAGGACGGCAGCATGGTGGACGAGCGAGACGACGGGGAGGGAGCGGTGGAGCAGACGGAGGACGTGAGCGAGCCGGCCCCTGCCCCTCCTACTCCTCCCTTTCTTCCTCTCACAGCGCGTGGCCTGCGTGCCTATCGCCACTCACTTCTCTCTTAGTAGCATATTTTGTTGAGCTTTTTCTCATCTCCAACTTCCCCAGCTCACCGATGCTCCCTCTTTTCTTTGAGACACTGCCTAGCTTGTCTAGCTTTAGGCCTTCTGTTTCAGCTCCTTCCTTCTTTGTTGAGGTTTGGAGTGTGATTCATTCTTTCTTTTGTTGGCCAAAAGTAAGGCCCCGAGTATTCTGTTAAGGGAAACGGCGCGGTTGCGTATATGGTATCTTTCGCTTCGTCCTCACCCCCTATGTCACCACCCACCGCATCCATTCCAATCGCCCGCCCTCCCGCGTTCGCCTCTCCTGCAATTACTTCACACTCTCTAGACGCTTATGCTTGAGTAAAAGAGGAGAAGAAAAACTAACCGTCAATGCGCATCAGAGCTGTGGAGGAGTAGAGACCCTCCCTCAACAGTCAGATTTAATTTCATCACCTTATGGCCCAAGCTAGTTTCATGATAAGATGAATCAAATAAATTTCATCACCTTTATGCCCAAGCTATTTTTAAGAGACCAGCTAAGAGAGAAAAAACAAAGGAACCATTCAAATCCATGCGGAAAAAATCAGCAGAAAAAAGAAAAGCACCCCCAGAAAAACAAAAGCCAACACACCTTCCCACCTTCCAGACTATCTCACCACACACCAAACAAACCTCTTTCCCCCCATAAATAAATATTAATATCTATACATTAAATAAATACCCTGCACCACTTACTCCGAGAGATACAGACCACCTCCCCACCCACCACAGCAGACACAGAAACACAAAAGACAAAAAAAAAAAACACCACCACAACAAACCCCAACCCAACAACCAAAACCCCCAACACACCCCCCCTTCTCCTCTTCCCCCACACAAGCCACCAACACAAACCCCCCAAGCGCCCCCCCGACACCCCACACCACACACCACGCCAAATCACATCAACACACACATTTTTGAAACACTAAGATTTTAGGTTTTTGGCCATAAATCAGGAAATATTTAATATTTCGTAAAATGCTTCAAGCTTCAAGACACCACCCAGACGGATATTCACAAAAAATTCAGCTGATTTCATTGAAAAACCATAAATGTATGGTTGATCAAATTTTTGAAACATCAATATTTGTGGTTTTTGGCCATAAATCGGGAAATATTTAAAAAATTCCGTAAATTGCTTTTAAAACTGCTTAAAGCTATCACCAAGACAGACGTACATGCCAAAAATCAACTGATTTCATTGAAAAACCATGGATATATGCATGTTCAAATATTTGATACATCAATACTTTAGTTTTTTGACTATATATCAAGAAATAATAAATATTTTAAAAATTCCTTTTAACACCTTCAAGATATCAACTTGACAGACATACCTGTCAAAAATCAGCTGTTTTCGTTGAATAACCAATGATTTATGATTTTTCGTATTTTGAAACATAAAAAAATTGAGTTTTGAGCGAAAATCAAAAAATTACACCGATCGCAGAAAAACTTCCCGAGCCACCACCCAGACGGACCTTCATGCAAAAAATCAGCCAATTTTGTTGAAAAACCGAGGAGTACTGGCTCTGGACACACATATATATTACTGAAATTGTGAATCTCCGCTTCAGTGTTTTTGACCGCAGAGCGGCCCAAAGGGCCGCTCCGTGGTTTATAGAGGTTACTGAACTTTTGTCCTTATATTGGGCTTGCGCGAGCGGAGCGTTAGCGGAGCAGTAGCACCAAGCCCCTCTTATCGAGCAACACAACCAATTGCAGCTTTCCCAAAGTTTGGCAGGCTGTAGCTTGTCACACAGACGTCGGAGAGTGCTGCAAATAGGCTCAATCGACATTCTTTGGACAATAATTTTTTTGTGCCTTATTAAAAAAGTTATTTAAAAAAAATTTTTTAAAAAAATGTCCGGTGTCCGGGCACAAACCGACCGACCGACCGACCGACCGACCGACCGTCCGACCGTCTGTCCAGCAAGTGTTGCAGACACTTGGGCAACATCTGGGGTGTATATCTCAACGGTTCTAGGGTAAATCGATGCCGCTGAGTGTCATGGCACCCCTAGTTTCTGCATTTTCCGCGTTTTTTAGGTCGAAACATCAACTTTTTGGGCAAAAATTCAGTTTTTTGGGGGTTTTTTTGCATGTTTTTCAATTCCAGCTCTATATTTATGCTTTTTACAGGGTTTTTTGCCAAAATAACAGCGCCATATAGGTAATTTTGAACGTAGACTACGATGGTGGCACCCGTTTGCTTCTACCTGGTCTGCGTGGTCTTCCACCAGGCCGTGGTGAACAAGCAGGTCATCATCAACTTCATCTTGAGGCATTGTAAATAGTTTTTGGTCTAAAAAAACAGCACCATATAGGTAACTTTGCGCGTAGAATACGATTGTGGCACCAGTTTTCTTCTATCTGGTCTTCATGGGCTTCCACCAGGCCGTGGTGAACAAGCAGGTCATCACCAATTTCGTCTTGAGGCATTCTAAAGGGTTTTTGTGCCTACAAAAAGCATCATATAGGTAATTTTGGACGTAGATTATGATCCTGGCAGCCCTTTGCTTCTAGCTGGTCTCCATGGGCTTGCACTAGGCCGTGGTGAACAAGCAGCCCATCATCAACTTCATCTGGAGGCATATTAAAGGGTTTTTGACCCTACAATTAGCATCATATAGGTAATTTGGGATATAGATTATGGTATGTTTTTCATGGGCTTCCACCAGGCCGTGGTGAACAAGCAGCTGATCACCAACCCCATCTTCGTCTCCATGCATAGGGGCCTTGCCCCTGTATGAAGTGGATGAAATTATTATATAGTGGGTTATACTAACCCAAAAAGTATCTCTTATCTATATTTTACCTGCGATTGAAGTAGGGGAAATTTTTTTATTTAGCTTAATTTGAATTCTACTTGCAACTGAAGTGGATGAAATGTTTTCTTAGCAAAAAAATAAGTTTTATATCTTAGATTGTGAACTTTGTGCACTGTAAAACTATCGTCAGTCCAATGTAAAACTGGATTAATTAATGATAAGAGAGCACCTGGCCAAAATACTAATAAGTGTATTTGAAATCTGAGGTCCCAAAAAAAAGTAAAATGTAGCAACAGTTTTAAAAAATATGCACAGCAAACAAGTATATGGCGCAAAGCGCAATAGGTGACCGCGGAGCGCTTACACCTTCACTTGTAGCAAAATTCATAAATTAAGGAAAATTTCTGCTGTGAGGGTGAACATTGCATCTCAAAAAAAAAGTCTGTGGTTTCTCAACCATTTTCAAAAGTAAGCACAGATTTGGAATCGTTATATACGACTTGTGAACAAAAAAACTCAAGTGTTCTGTTCAATTATCAGCCGTTCAGCTGCTACTAATTATTGATGCTATTGTCATGCTTGAAAGTTTGTCACTCAAGAGGGCAAGTCTGTGGTTTCACAACCATTTTCAAAAGTAAGCACAGATTTGGAATCGTTATATACGACTTGTGAATCAAAAAACCAAAGTCTTTTGTTCAATTATCAGCCGTTCAGCTGCTACTAATTATTGATTCTATTGTCAGGCATGAAAGTTTGCCACTCAAGAGGGCAAGTCTGTGGTTTCACAACCATTTTCAAAAGTAAGCACAGATTTGGAATCGTTATATACGACTTGTGAACAAAAAAACTCGTGTTCTGTTCAATTATCAGCCGTTCAGCTGCTACTAATTATTGATGCTATTGTCATGTTTGCAAGTTCGTCACTCAAGAGGGCAAGTCTGTGGTTTCTCAACCATTTTCAAAAGTAAGCACAGATTTGGAATCGTTATATACGACTTGTGAATCAAAAAACCAAAGTCTTCTGTTCAATTATCAGCCGTTCAGCTGCTACTAATTATTGATGATATTGTCATGCATGAAAGTTTGTCACTCAAGAGGGCAAGTCTGTGGTTTCTCAACCATTTTCAAAAGTAAGCACAGATTTGGAATCGATATATACGACTTGTGAACAAAAAAACTCAAGTTGTCTGTGCAATTCTCAAGATTACAGGTGCTACAGTGCAAAAACTCTATATTGCAATTTTCAAGCCTTTCTACCCAAAAAAGTAATGTTTCAAATGCTCGGAAACCGGGTCTACCCCTCCAGATCTTCCTAAAATAGCATTACCTTTCAGGAAAAAAAAAGTTTGTCCCAATCCGTTGAGAATTCGCCCGTGGACAGCATTTCCAGATATATATATATATATATACCTATA
>JASANA010011355.1:0-37745 GCA_030248095.1 Ptycholaimellus sp. GST1_10
GAAGAGTTGGTGGGGCTGGTGGAGCAGCGACTGGAGCCGGGGCTGTGCAGCCTGAGCGAGAAGGTCCTCCTTGCCCTACACGCTGCTCCCTCACCCCGCAGCTTCCTCATACCCAATCAACTCAACAACGCCATTCGCCTCTTCATCCGCAGCAAGGTAGAGAGAGTAGAAGAGTTGGTGGGGCTGGTGGAGCAGCGACTGGAGCCGGGGCTGTGCAGCCTGAGCGAGAAGGTCCTCCTTGCCCTACACGCTGCTCCCTCACCCCGCAGCTTCCTCATACCCAATCAACTCAACAACGCCATTCGCCTCTTCATCCGCAGCAAGGTAGAGAGAGTAGAAGAGTTGGTGGGGCTGGTGGAGCAGCGACTGGAGCCGGGGCTGTGCAGCCTGAGCGAGAAGGTCCTCCTTGCCCTACACGCTGCTCCCTCACCCCGCAGCTTCCTCATACCCAATCAACTCAACAACGCCATTCGCCTCTTCATCCGCAGCAAGGTAGAGAGAGTAGAAGAGTTGGTGGGGCTGGTGGAGCAGCGACTGGAGCCGGGGCTGTGCAGCCTGAGCGAGAAGGTCCTCCTTGCCCTACACGCTGCTCCCTCACCCCGCAGCTTCCTCATACCCAATCAACTCAACAACGCCATTCGCCTCTTCATCCGCAGCAAGGTAGAGAGAGTAGAAGAGTTGGTGGGGCTGGTGGAGCAGCGACTGGAGCCGGGGCTGTGCAGCCTGAGCGAGAAGGTCCTCCTTGCCCTACACGCTGCTCCCTCACCCCGCAGCTTCCTCATACCCAATCAACTCAACAACGCCATTCGCCTCTTCATCCGCAGCAAGGTAGAGAGAGTAGAAGAGTTGGTGGGGCTGAAAAACCCTACACCTGCTCCCGGGTACTGGGGAGCTCCTTCGCCGCCCCCTGCTTCCTGCCCCTTCCTGGGGCATTCTATCCGCTCGCACCAATCCCGAGGACCAGGCCTTCTTGGCCACAAAAAGAGACCAAAAAAAAAAAAGATCGAGGTCCTGGCTGGGGCGCGGGGTCTGGCGCGGGGGCCCGCGCGGGCGGGCGGCCCCCGCCGGAGATGGAGCAGCGACTGGAGCCGGGGCTGTGCAGCCTGAGCGAGAAGGTCCTCCTTGCCCTACACGCTGCTCCCTCACCCCGCAGCTTCCTCATACCCAATCAACTCAACAACGCCATTCGCCTCTTCATCCGCAGCAAGAGACCTATAAGAAGACAGAACTGAAAGAGTTCACAGTATGTGCACGGGCTGCCGTAGTAACAGCTGCCTACGCGTAAAATTACGCGGGCTGTCATGTTCTACTGGAACCCATGGAGTAATCTTATGGGGAATGCATAATCACTACTTCTGGCCGCCACCGCATATGCGTTGACCTTGTCCATCCTTACCTAGTGGGCATTGTCTATCCGCTCTTGCACCAGAAGTCTTGCCATAGGAAGAGAACCAGGCCAAGTTTCTTTGTTTGGAAATGCCTAAACAAATAAACTTGGATGATCCCTGATTTAGGTGATCAAATTCAGGCCAGATTTTCTTGCTGTTGCTCACTGTAAGTAATCTGGTTGCGATCCCTGATTTGCTTGGCAACTTGCATCATGTCATCGTAGTAATCTCAGATGCGAGTCTTCTACATTTTGCTTGTAAGAAACTGGTACGTTCAATCGAGGAATACCCTGGCCTAATGGGGCGATTCTAATATGCAAACAGTGATACTGTAGATATCTTACAAGATTATCTAGATCAAAAGTCCTATGTACGCAATAATCAAAGGCATGATGTGGATAACACATCATTCTTGCGCCAAACTGACAGGTCTATACTGATGAGCCATCCTGTCAAGGGTTTATACATAATTGGCGAAACCCTACGTCTACAGTTGGTTGTCTAACCTTCTAACAGACATTTGAGTACTAGCAGGATGCAAGTATGGTTATGCCATACTTGGATCTGCGTCTATTACTTGAAGCAATGGGACACAACCCAGTCTCTTGGTGAATCTCACTTCACCAGGAACATAGATCAACGCATGTCCATGTCCCTATCCAGGCTAGCATGGACAGCCCATTGATCGTCTATACAGAAGATCTCTCCCAGTCATGATTTGACCAAGGGACAGACCAGGAGATTCTTCAACCCCAGTTCTTACAAGAAGAACTCAAATCCTTAAAGAAAACAGAACTGAAGGAGATGAGTTCACAGTATTGTGCATTCACAATGTGCCATGTTCACCTCACCGTAGTAACAGCTGCCTACGCGTAAAATTACGCGGGCTGTCATGTTCTACTGGAACCCATGGAGTAATCTTATGGGATGCTATCCTCTTCTGGCCGCCACCCATATCGTTACCTTGTCCATCCTTACCTAGTGGGCATTGTCTATCCGCTCTTGCACCAGAAGCTTCCATAGGAGAGAACGGCCAGTTTCTTTGTTTGGAAATGCCTAAACAATAACTTATTCCCTTTTAGGTGTCATTCAGGCCGATTTTCTTGCTGCTCCCTCACCCCACAGCTTCCTCATACCCAATCAACTCAACAACGCCATTCGCCTCTTCATCCGCAGCAAGGTAGAGAGAGTAGAAGAGTTGGTGGGGCTGGTGGAGCAGCGACTGGAGCCGGGGCTGTGCAGCCTGAGCGAGAAGGTCCTCCTTGCCCTACACGCTGCTCCCTCACCCCGCAGCTTCCTCATACCCAATCAACTCAACAACGCCATTCGCCTCTTCATCCGCAGCAAGGTAGAGAGAGTAGAAGAGTTGGTGGGGCTGGTGGAGCAGCGACTGGAGCCGGGGCTGTGCAGCCTGAGCGAGAAGGTCCTCCTTGCCCTACACGCTGCTCCCTCACCCCGCAGCTTCCTCATACCCAATCAACTCAACAACGCCATTCGCCTCTTCATCCGCAGCAAGGTAGAGAGAGTAGAAGAGTTGGTGGGGCTGGTGGAGCAGCGACTGGAGCCGGGGCTGTGCAGCCTGAGCGAGAAGGTCCTCCTTGCCCTACACGCTGCTCCCTCACCCCGCAGCTTCCTCATACCCAATCAACTCAACAACGCCATTCGCCTCTTCATCCGCAGCAAGGTAGAGAGAGTAGAAGAGTTGGTGGGGCTGGTGGAGCAGCGACTGGAGCCGGGGCTGTGCAGCCTGAGCGAGAAGGTCCTCCTTGCCCTACACGCTGCTCCCTCACCCCGCAGCTTCCTCATACCCAATCAACTCAACAACGCCATTCGCCTCTTCATCCGCAGCAAGGTAGAGAGAGTAGAAGAGTTGGTGGGGCTGGTGGAGCAGCGACTGGAGCCGGGGCTGTGCAGCCTGAGCGAGAAGGTCCTCCTTGCCCTACACGCTGCTCCCTCACCCCGCAGCTTCCTCATACCCAATCAACTCAACAACGCCATTCGCCTCTTCATCCGCAGCAAGGTAGAGAGAGTAGAAGAGTTGGTGGGGCTGGTGGAGCAGCGACTGGAGCCGGGGCTGTGCAGCCTGAGCGAGAAGGTCCTCCTTGCCCTACACGCTGCTCCCTCACCCCGCAGCTTCCTCATACCCAATCAACTCAACAACGCCATTCGCCTCTTCATCCGCAGCAAGGTAGAGAGAGTAGAAGAGTTGGTGGGGCTGGTGGAGCAGCGACTGGAGCCGGGGCTGTGCAGCCTGAGCGAGAAGGTCCTCCTTGCCCTACACGCTGCTCCCTCACCCCGCAGCTTCCTCATACCCAATCAACTCAACAACGCCATTCGCCTCTTCATCCGCAGCAAGGTAGAGAGAGTAGAAGAGTTGGTGGGGCTGGTGGAGCAGCGACTGGAGCCGGGGCTGTGCAGCCTGAGCGAGAAGGTCCTCCTTGCCCTACACGCTGCTCCCTCACCCCGCAGCTTCCTCATACCCAATCAACTCAACAACGCCATTCGCCTCTTCATCCGCAGCAAGGTAGAGAGAGTAGAAGAGTTGGTGGGGCTGGTGGAGCAGCGACTGGAGCCGGGGCTGTGCAGCCTGAGCGAGAAGGTCCTCCTTGCCCTACACGCTGCTCCCTCACCCCGCAGCTTCCTCATACCCAATCAACTCAACAACGCCATTCGCCTCTTCATCCGCAGCAAGGTAGAGAGAGTAGAAGAGTTGGTGGGGCTGGTGGAGCAGCGACTGGAGCCGGGGCTGTGCAGCCTGAGCGAGAAGGTCCTCCTTGCCCTACACGCTGCTCCCTCACCCCGCAGCTTCCTCATACCCAATCAACTCAACAACGCCATTCGCCTCTTCATCCGCAGCAAGGTAGAGAGAGTAGAAGAGTTGGTGGGGCTGGTGGAGCAGCGACTGGAGCCGGGGCTGTGCAGCCTGAGCGAGAAGGTCCTCCTTGCCCTACACGCTGCTCCCTCACCCCGCAGCTTCCTCATACCCAATCAACTCAACAACGCCATTCGCCTCTTCATCCGCAGCAAGGTAGAGAGAGTAGAAGAGTTGGTGGGGCTGGTGGAGCAGCGACTGGAGCCGGGGCTGTGCAGCCTGAGCGAGAAGGTCCTCCTTGCCCTACACGCTGCTCCCTCACCCCGCAGCTTCCTCATACCCAATCAACTCAACAACGCCATTCGCCTCTTCATCCGCAGCAAGGTAGAGAGAGTAGAAGAGTTGGTGGGGCTGGTGGAGCAGCGACTGGAGCCGGGGCTGTGCAGCCTGAGCGAGAAGGTCCTCCTTGCCCTACACGCTGCTCCCTCACCCCGCAGCTTCCTCATACCCAATCAACTCAACAACGCCATTCGCCTCTTCATCCGCAGCAAGGTAGAGAGAGTAGAAGAGTTGGTGGGGCTGGTGGAGCAGCGACTGGAGCCGGGGCTGTGCAGCCTGAGCGAGAAGGTCCTCCTTGCCCTACACGCTGCTCCCTCACCCCGCAGCTTCCTCATACCCAATCAACTCAACAACGCCATTCGCCTCTTCATCCGCAGCAAGGTAGAGAGAGTAGAAGAGTTGGTGGGGCTGGTGGAGCAGCGACTGGAGCCGGGGCTGTGCAGCCTGAGCGAGAAGGTCCTCCTTGCCCTACACGCTGCTCCCTCACCCCGCAGCTTCCTCATACCCAATCAACTCAACAACGCCATTCGCCTCTTCATCCGCAGCAAGGTAGAGAGAGTAGAAGAGTTGGTGGGGCTGGTGGAGCAGCGACTGGAGCCGGGGCTGTGCAGCCTGAGCGAGAAGGTCCTCCTTGCCCTACACGCTGCTCCCTCACCCCGCAGCTTCCTCATACCCAATCAACTCAACAACGCCATTCGCCTCTTCATCCGCAGCAAGGTAGAGAGAGTAGAAGAGTTGGTGGGGCTGGTGGAGCAGCGACTGGAGCCGGGGCTGTGCAGCCTGAGCGAGAAGGTCCTCCTTGCCCTACACGCTGCTCCCTCACCCCGCAGCTTCCTCATACCCAATCAACTCAACAACGCCATTCGCCTCTTCATCCGCAGCAAGGTAGAGAGAGTAGAAGAGTTGGTGGGGCTGGTGGAGCAGCGACTGGAGCCGGGGCTGTGCAGCCTGAGCGAGAAGGTCCTCCTTGCCCTACACGCTGCTCCCTCACCCCGCAGCTTCCTCATACCCAATCAACTCAACAACGCCATTCGCCTCTTCATCCGCAGCAAGGTAGAGAGAGTAGAAGAGTTGGTGGGGCTGGTGGAGCAGCGACTGGAGCCGGGGCTGTGCAGCCTGAGCGAGAAGGTCCTCCTTGCCCTACACGCTGCTCCCTCACCCCGCAGCTTCCTCATACCCAATCAACTCAACAACGCCATTCGCCTCTTCATCCGCAGCAAGGTAGAGAGAGTAGAAGAGTTGGTGGGGCTGGTGGAGCAGCGACTGGAGCCGGGGCTGTGCAGCCTGAGCGAGAAGGTGCCTCGCTCTGCCGTGGACGAAGGACGCGAAGAACGCTGAGCTGGAGGTCGTGACGACGCTGAGCTCCTCCAACTGGGCGGCGCTAGACGAGCTGCTGAGGCTGTCCTTTCCGGAGCTGCCCTCCCAGCTCCTGGCAGAGAGTCCATTGGGGAGCTGGGTGGAGCAGGAGCGGAGCAGTTGGACCCCCTCAGGATGGAAAAAGGATGCCCTGTCCTTGGCCTCCGCTATTTTCGGCAGTGAGCAGGTGCACTCGGATGGCCTGCCTCTCGAAGTCGCTTCAAGGGCCATTCAGGTATTCTATACTTTTCTCCTCAACCTTTCTCCTCAACCTAGTTTCCAGATTTCACTTCCAGAAAGCAATGCTACTCCGGCAACTAATACTGCTCTGCTCTATACCAAACAGAATGTTTATCAAAATTATTGCTCATCTTATTGCCAAAGTCCAAAACTAATATGCTAGGATTTTACGGCGGACCGAAAGCGTCTGCGTCCAGAGTTCGTTTTCCGTCTGAGACTGCTGAAAAACCTTGGATATGCGGTGAGCTTTTCAAAAACCTTTTTGGGTGTTGGTAAAAATAGTTTTCGACGTTGCCATATTCTATCACTCTTGGTTGAATTTAAAGTTGTAATTTCTTCTTGAACCAATAAAAGAACAAATTTTTTATCGCTCCGGGTTTTTTAAAGCGTCGAGTATCTTTAAGAATCTTTAGCAAAAACTAAAACTGACAAAGTAAATCAATTTCGGTGCTTAATTCAAAACCAGCTGAAACCTTATTATTTTGAGATTTCTAAACCTGCTGAAATACAGGCCATAAACTACTTCCGTCGACAATATAATTAATTTAGCGGTAACGAAATATATCATGCAATTAGTGAAGAGGTTTTCAACTGTGGTTGAAATCAGCAATCACCAAAATCTACAATCGAGACATAATACTTGTAAAGAAATCGTTGATTTAACCATTTCCAAAAACGTGGAAAAAGTTTTTTGAGCTTCTTAGATAAGAGATAAGCGAATGACTTCAAAATGGGCTGTGTAAAGGAAATAGAAGGATTGAGGTTGGTGTGATCAGCAATCGCAGCTGGAAGGAGGCAGGGAAGACAATGCGCAAACGAATGATCTACCACGAGACTCTTACCCAGGACTTCGCCTTCAAGACACTCTCCGCCACTTACGGCTCCCCTCACCTCGTCCCTGCCACACTCAGAGGGCACCAGGTTCCCCCCATTTTCCCTACATTCACCACTCCAATCTGGCAGGGCACCACTCCAGGTTGATGAGGAAGCTCGCGATGAGGATGGCCTTTAACGACTTTCTTTCATTTTATTCCCTTCTAAACGTATCAGAGTCTTCGCAAATCATGCCTTTTGTTTGCAACTCGAGTTTGCAAATCTTGCAACTCAAATCATGCCTTTGTTTGATTTAATGATCATCGAGCTTTACAGCAAACGAAGAAGAAGCAGATCTCTTGTTATTTGGAAAAAAACATGAAATATGAAAACAAGCGTAGGTGCTCTGTGGATGGCAGAGCAAGCAGTGGCATGACAACAAAGAATGTGGACAGGGACTACCGTCTCTCTTTGCCACATCCAACAGGGCCTCTAGGGGCATCTGGAATGGCTCCTCGCTGCTTTTTTCCCGCAGTCTAGACGTTGCGTTGTGTGGCTGGAGAGAGGCGGCTCATTCTGTGTCTGGGCCGGGTGTAGGGTAAGGCAGGCAGAGCTCGAGAGGGAGGATGATGCAACTGGGGGTGTTCCTGTGCCTTGCGGCCTGGGTTTCGGCGTCTCCCTTCCGTCAACCGCAACTCTCCTACCAGCCGGCAGTGTCCTATCAGCCCGTCTACCAGCCAACCCCAGGTTCCTCCCCAACTCTTGAGGAGTGTGAGTGATGAAGATTATGGGGGAGGGTGATGAGAGATGGTGACGGGTGCTGGTGTGTCTGCAGAGTGCGTGTACAGCGATTGGACGCCGTGGTCTCCGTGCTCGGCGGCCTGCGAGCAGCCGGGCTTCAGCAGCCGCTCCCGAGTCATCCTCCATGCCCCCAAGCACTACAAGCACAAGAAACACGGACCCTTCGGCGGATTCAGCAACTTCGGCTTCTCCAGCCCCTGTGACACTGCCTCGCTTGAGGTTCACCCCCACTACTCTTTTCTTTTCAACACCACCTCTCCACTCCCCTATTTAGGTAGCTTTAGGATCTGTAAAAGCTTTACCAAGAAATGAGCTTGAAGCACCAAAAATCAAGGTTGGCTCCAAGTGAAGAAAAACCTAGGAATGGCGCGACTGCTTCGGGGAGCAGTGCGCAGCGGATTGTGCAGTGAGTGACTGGGGCCAGTGGGGTCCCTGCACGAGTCCCTGCGGTCCCGGGGAGCGTCACCGCAGCCGCAACATCTTCTCCGACGCCATCGGCGGCGGCTCCCCCTGCCCCCTCCTCGACGAGGTGGAGGAGTGCGACAATGGACCTTGCGCCCAGGACTGCGTCCAGTCCCCCTGGGCCCCCTGGACCGCCTGCTCCTCTCCCTGCGGCTCCGGCCAACGCTCCCGCTCCCGCGCCATCATCCAGCAGTCCGCCTTCGGCGGCATCCCCTGCGGACCCTGCGACGAAGTGGAGGCCTGCGACAATGGACCCTGCGCTCAGGACTGCCTCCAGTCCCCCTGGACCCCCTGGACCCCCTGCTCCTCCCACTGCGGCACCGGCCAGCGCTCCCGCTCCCGCGCCATCCTCCAGCAGTCCGCCTTCGGCGGCTTCCCCTGCGGAGCCTGCGACGAGGTGGAGCCCTGTGACAATGGACCCTGCGCCCAGGACTGCGCCTACGGCTCCTGGGGCCCCTGGAGCTCCTGCCCCGTCTGCGGCTCCGCCTCCCGCAGCCGCCAGCGCCAGGTCCTCCAGGAAGGCGCCTTCGGAGGCCGAGTCTGCGACTACGGAGCCCTGAGCGAGACGGAGCCCTGCCCCTTCATCTCCTGCGCCGTGGACTGCGTGGAGGGCCCGTGGACGGCGTGGAGTCGCTGCTCCTCCGCCTGCGGGGCTGGCCAGCGCTCTCGTTCCCGCTCCATCCTCAGCCAGCCGTCGGGCGGCGGTCGGCCGTGTGGGGAGTGCGAGCAGAGGGAGCAGTGCGACAACGGACCCTGCGCCCAGGACTGCGCCTACGGAGGCTGGGCCCCTTGGAGCTCCTGTCTGCCCTGCGGCCCCGGCTCTCGCAGCCGCCAGCGTCAGATCCTCCAGGAAGGCCTCTACGGCGGCCGCAACTGCGACTTCGCCGCCCTGGCCGAGACGGAGCCCTGCCCTTTCATCTCCTGCGCCGTGGACTGCGTCATGAGCCAGTGGCAGCAATGGTCCGTTCACCTCTCTCTTTACCGTTCCTCTCATTTCACAGTTCTTTCTCTCTGCAGGAGCTCGTGCTCGGCTCAGTGCGGGGAAGGGCAGCGCAGCCGCTTCCGCTCAGTTATCACGGAGGCGCAGAACGGAGGCCGGCCCTGTGGGGAGTGCGAGCAGAGAGACGCCTGCAACTACGGACCCTGCCAGCAGGACTGCGAACAGGTTCCGTCCGCCTCCTATCTCTCCCCATTGCCCTTCATTGGGATCTATTTGGAGTCGGCGTGGACGGCTTGGGGCCCGTGCAGTGTGACCTGCGGAGACGGCTATCGCCAGCGCTCCCGCTCAACCATCACACCACCCATCGCCGGCGGCATCCCTTGCGGACCCAGTCTGGAGACGGAGCCCTGCACTGTTCCTCTTTCACCCCCTCCATCCGTCTACCCTCCTCACCAACTTTCTCTTGAAGGGACACGCCTACGGACCAACTCCTCCGATCGCCAATCTTCCCGCCAAGTTCCCGCACGGCCCCTCCTTCCCTTCACGTCCCGCCCCTCTCCCCGCTCCCGCCTTCAATCCCCAGCGCCCCTCCTTCCATTCAGCTCGCCCCCAGCCTATCCCACGCCCGATTCCCCAGCCATTTGCTCAGCCCCGCCCGATTCCCCAGCCCCACCTAATTTCCCAGCCCCGACCCCAGCCCATTCCCTTGCCCCAGCCTGCCCTCCCTCGTCGTCTCATCACCTACGGCTAGATTAGCACGCGCTCCTGCCTTTTGTCCTTTTAGCCTTTGCAACTCAGTTTGTGCCCCAACGTTCTCATTTCTCTTCTTATCTTCCTCACTGGTCTGAGTTTCAAATGGGCCAATTTTATCCGGTTGCTTTCAGGCTAATTTTAGCTTTAGTTTCTCATCAAACTTGCTCAAAAGTCAATTGCATCTGGAATGCTTTTTTCATGGCCATTGTCGGGTAGGAAATTCACTTCGATTTGTTCCTCATTTCAATTGGCCATAGTTCTGCCGCGGAAATCGTTTGCTACTTTGGTTACAATTGGCGGAGTAAATTCCGGGCACTCCTAAAGAAACTAAGCAGCAGCAGCAGAAGAAATCACAGAGCCATGGAAATGTTGGCGCCAGTATAGGCGGAAATGTAGCCGAGGACATCTTCCAGATTCCCTTTGTGCCCCGTCTAAATGACAATAGCCTCAGCCCTTTCATGCCATTGCTCCAAATGCACCTTGGTAGTCAGAAGAATGCGATTCCAGTCCTCCTTATTCGCCACCACGCCACTCGTTCCAAACTGCTTCGATTCACCCAACACTGGGTAGCCTGCAGAAATCGCACTGAAATTAGAGGAGGGGAAAAGTGAAGGTGGCTGCCAGTGAGAATGCAGGGCTTAGCTTCCCCCAGCATGGCTTCGTAAACCCCACGCCGGTCCTGGCACAACTCCCGACGCATGTTCTGGTCCACGCTCAGTGCCAGCACATACTCTTTTACCTGACAAATCATTGTCCTCCATCTCCCCTCATCTCCATGTTGGAGAAGCAAGCCTCCTCGTGCTCGGCTTGGGCGAGGTGTAGGGCGTCGGGAAGGTGGACTTCGGTGGGTATGTCGCTGTCCTCGAAAGTGCTGTAGTCCACGGCCTCTGGACTCTGGTCCTCGATGGCTTCCGCCAAGTCCAAGTAGTGGTTGAGGAAGGTGAAGCCCATCTTCTCGTACTCACCGCCTTGCTCCTGGCAACAAAGTCTCAACAGTCAATTTTTTGGCCAGGATGGATTAATTCCAAGGGATGAAAGTGTATTGATGATAGGAGGCAAGAGAGAAAGGATAAAAAGAGAAGGAGACTCGGCAAGCCAGGCCGGCCTCGTAGAATGCCTTGTCGACTGGGTATGACTCCACGTCCGTGTAGCGCAGGAGTGCCACGCTCGTCTTTGTACCCATCAGCCTCAGTTCCCCATCTCCACTCTCCTTCAATCGTCTACCGAGTAGGCTGCCAGTAGTACCCCCAATACTCAGCCAATGCGTCCAACCGAGTAGGCTGCGCGGGCAGCTGAATAGTGGGCTATTTGGAGGAAGCGCTCGAAGACCTCCTTGTAGCGCGGATCCAGCCCTGCAGTTTCCCCAAGCGACTTTTTCTGCAAACGCCGATCAAATAAGCCTTGTGGATTGAAGAATGCAGGGAGTAGTGAAACCAAATGGAGTAGCATGTCGCGTAGCGTAGCCCATTTCTTGTAGCAGTCGGGCAAGTGCGTCCCTCGTCTTCCCAGCATCTCGTCTACCAGGCGCTTGTACATGTTGAAATTCTAAGCATCCATTTTCTCTTCCTCCTCCCCACAAAATAAGAGCAGGGTAAAATGGGAACTTGACGATTGGCTGGGGTGCCGTACTTGGCAAAGGCTTGGATAGCCGCATCGAAGTCGCCCTGATTGATCATCTCTCCGGCATAGAGCGCTGTGTATTTGTCCATCAGGGATGGATTCTCAATGCCAGCCCGATTTGGTGATAGGATGGGCAAGATCAGAGGCAGGGCAGATACATCCTGAGCCTTGGCAGTCTCCAGGGCCTTGTCCCACTGGCCTTTCTCGATGTATAGCTGGATTCCTGAGACGATGTCCACATCGGCCAGCTGCTCAATGTTCCCGTGGTTCTTCAGGTGCTCCTTATAGCGACCGTCCACGTACTCCGCCAACTCTGCGTCCATTTCCACCGCCACCTTTCATTTCAACACCTTCCTCCTTTCTCACCACAAGCAGCCACTGAAACCTTCTTGGCCTTGGCGAAGTCTGCGACCTCCATAAAGGCATCTGCAGCCTCTTTGGCCAAGCCAACACTCAGGTATAGCTCAGCCGCCTAAAACCCCGCTTCATGAAGGTGGAAAAAGAGAGGAGAGGAGAAGGAGAGATGTTAGAACCTGTGGGTTTCGATTGATGTTGAGGAGGGCGGTGGCAGCCCGTCGGATGATCTCCACAGCCTGCTGCTCCGCCAGGAACTTGGAGGCCAGCTCTCCCGCCTTGTGGGGGTCAGATGATTTGAGATGATGGCTAGGTGCATGTGGAAAGAAGTAATGCCTTGAGCCAGGAGCGTTCCATGAGGCTCTCGTCGGGCGTGAGAGGCGGGGCAACTTTGAGGTAGCAGTCGATGGCCCGCTCGTACTCCCCCTGCGCCTCCCAATCCTTCGCCTGCGCCACGTACGACGCCGCCCCTCTGTCAATCAATCCCTACTCCTAAGCATCAGAGTAGAGGAAGGAAGAGCCTCACTTGGCGCCGGACTTCAGCTGCTGTTCGTCGTACTCCTCCTGTGTGGCAGGCAGGAGGTGCGGGAGGTATTCCTTAGCCACGCGCAAGGCGTCCTGCCACATCCCCACCTCCTTCAACTAGCTGGCATTGCAAAGAATGGCAGGTAATTGAAGAGGGTTGGAAAGAGCCTTGTAATAGGAGAGAATGATCTGAGGCTTGTTGGCCCTGAGGAGGAAGCTCTCGGCCTTGGCGTAGTCTTGAGACTGAAAGGCTAAGCGGGCTTGCCCCACGTAGACTTCCGGGATGGCCTCCGGACACTCTGCTTCCGCCACTCTCTGAGCTGCGTCATAGTCCTAGCAATGGATGAGAATGAAGCGGATGGGAAGGAGTATGATGGAAGTAGAGGAAATACTTGGTGGTGAAGGTACATCATGACAGCCTCTCTGGCCTTCCCGGCAGCCAAGAATTGTGCCTCTGCCTCTTCCACCTGCCCGTCTTCCTCCAGCTGCACTGCGTACTTCAGGTGCACCTCGCCTATCTTGCCTCAAACCACCATTCTTCCTCTCCTCCCTTTCCAACTCCCCCCTGGCCCACTCTTCAAGCCCAGACGGCAGAGTTCGAAGGCGAAGTCGAAGGCGCCGTTCTCAGCCGCGTAGTCCACGGCCTCTTCGAGTAGGTTGAACTTGGAGAGTAGTTTGACGGCGGAGTCCCCTCCGAGGGATTTGGCCCATAGGTAGGCGACCTGACGCGGGGCTGCCTGGCCGCCGTGCTCCTTGGCCACCCGGTAGGCCTCTTCCCAGGACTCCGCCGCCCGCCACATGTTCACCGCCGACTTCCACTCCCCCGCCTCCACGTACTGCGTCTCCGCCTCTCGCAGTCTACCCGACTCCTCCAGCTCCTTGCCCAAGTGGGCTTGCGTTTCCTGCACCCTTGCCTCTTCACCTCATCCCTCAGTCCTTCAGCCAATCTCCTCACCTGAACATGAGCTTCGTGGAAGCGCTTCACAAGACGCACCATGTTGTCGTAGTGCCCCGCTTCTTTGTACATTGTTATTGCTCTGCGAAGAAGAGGAGCTTATGAAAGAAGACTGGGACAAGGAAGGAAAGAAGACTTATTGGGCATGTTGATGGCAATGTAGAGGGTTTCGGCCTCTTTGTACTTGCCCTGGGCTTCCAGTTCCGCAGCGCGACTCAGATACATCTCCTTCGACTCTTCCGGATCCAACATCTCCGTCGCCAACTTCAACCACCAATTACATCCTTTTCCTCCGCCTTCCAAAAGCCAAATTGTACTCGGTGAGCTTCTTCGTACTTCCCGGCCTGGTTGTACATCTCCATTGCCTCTCGTCCCAATCCTGCCTCCATGTAGAATCTCTCGGCTCGCTGTACGTGCAGGCGAGTATTATCCAGCGAGGTTGAAGTGGGGGTGTAAGGGGTGAACATCAAGCTGTCCGGAGGATGCGTAGTGTTCGGCGATGCGAGCGTAGTAGTCTTTGGCCATGTCCGGGTTGTCCACCACCTCCACCAGCTGCACCGCCTTGCTCCACTGACGCGCTCCCATCGCCGCCTCCAGTGCCTTCAGCGTCTCTCCAGCCTCTCAAACACCATCCTCCATTCCTCCCAGTTGGGGTAAGGAAGGGAAGGGTACCGATGTAGTGGTTGATGGCGGCGTCCATCTGCTGCTGCTCCACCAGATAGTCCCCCCATTCCTCCTCCAGCTTCACCACCTCGGACGGCTTCGCGTGCCGTGCCACCGAGATCGCTTAAAAATACCACAAACTTACAGCACACTCTCTATTGCTTTCACTAAAATGATCACTGACCTTTGCCAAAAGCTTTGCCACGGCGATAGGATTCCCAAGCCCGCTCGAAGTCTTTCGTCTTCTCGAACAGCTCACCAGCCTCAAATATCCTTCTCACTTCTTCTCTTTCCTCCCGATCCCTATGCCGCGTACGTGTTCGAAAAGTTCGCTCTTGATAAGCGCCACTGCAACACTCTGGACCGGCTCGCCGTGCCCCCCCATCACTTGAAATAAATAGAAGGGGAGGAGAGGGTGTTGGGGGGGGGGGGGGGGGGGGGGACAGGGGGGAAGGGACGGGGGGGCCCTGGGGGGGGTGGGGGAGGGGGGCAGAGCCCCCCCCGCCCCCCCCCCTCCCCCTCCCTTCCCCTCCCTTCCCCCCCCCGACCCCCCCGCCCCGCCCCGCACAGGGCACGCAACGACCCTACACCACACCTCCCCTCCACCCCAACCCCCCTCTTCTCCCCTTTTCTAATATTTCATAAAATTCCACTATGTAATTATTATATAGTGGGTTATACTAACCCAAAAATATCTCTTATCTATGTTTTACCTGCGATTGAAGTAGGGGAAATTTTTTATTTAGCTTAATTTGAATTCTACTTGCAACTGAAGTGGATGAAATTTTTTCTTAGCAAGAAAATAAGTTTTATATCTTAGAGTGTGAACTTTGTGCACTGTAAAATTATCGTCAGTCCAATGTAAAACTTGATTAATTAATGATAAGAGAGCACCTTACTTTAATGGCAATCGATTTGGTAAAAATTTAGTTGGCTCCCAAATTTTTTGCAGAATTTATCCATTAGTTGAAATATAATTTTTCTCAAGTTCAAAATATGTACATAGAATTAGACCAAGGCATATTTTTATAACCAATTGCAATTAATTGCAATGGAGATAGGTAGCAGAGACAGTTAAAATTTTTTTGCTATGCATAATTTTTTATACATTTTACTTTTTTCAGGAGCTCAGATTTTATATATATATTGGTATTTTGGCCAGGTGCTCTCTTATCATTAATTAATCAAGTTTTACATTGGACTGACGATAATTTTACAGTGCACAAAGTTCACACTCTAAGATATAAAACTTATTTTCTTGCTAAGAAAAAATTTCATCCACTTCAGTTGCAAGTAGAATTCAAATTAAGCTAAATAAAAAATTTCCCCTACTTCAATCGCAGGTAAAACATAGATAAGAGATATTTTTTGGGTTAGTATAACCCACTATATAATAATTTCATCCACTTCATACAGGGGCAAGGCCCCTATGCATGGAGACGAAGATGGGGTTGGTGATCAGCTGCTTGTTCACCACGGCCAGGTGGAAGCCCATGAAAAACATACCATAATCTTCATCCCAAATTACCTATATGATGCTAATTGTAGGGTCAAAAACCCTTTAATATGCCTCCAGATGAAGTTGATGATGGGCTGCTTGTTCACCACGGCCTAGTGCAAGCCCATGGAGACGAGCTAGAAGCAAAGGGCTGCCAGGATCATAATCTACGTCCAAAATTACCTATATGATGCTATTTGTAGGCACAACAACCCTTTAGAATGCCTCAAGACGAAGTTGGTGATGACCTGCTTGTTCACCACGGCCTGGTGGAAGCCCATGAAGACCAGATAGAAGTAAACTGGCGCCACAATCGTATTCTACGAGCAAAGTTACCTATATGGTGCTGTTTTTTAGACCAAAAACCATTTACAATGCCTCAAGATGAAGTTGGTGATGACCTGCTTGTTCACCACGGCCTAGTGGAAGCTCATGAAGACCAGATAGAAGGAAGCGGGCGCCATAATCGTATTCTACGTGCAAAGTTACCTATATGGTGCTGTTTTTAGACCAAAAACCATTTACAATTCCTCAAAATGAAGTTGATGATGACCTGCTTGTTCACCACGTCCTCGTGCAAGCCCAAGGAGACCAAGTAGAAGCAAACGGGTGCCACCATCCTAATCTACGTTCAAAATTATCTATATGGCGCTGTTATTTTGGCGAAAAACCCTGTAAAAAGCTTAAATATAGAGCTGGAATTGAAAGACATGCAAAAAACCCCCAAAAAACTGAATTTTTACCCAAAAAGTTGATGTTTCGACCTAAAAAACGCGGAAAATGCAGAAACTAGGGGTGCCATGACACTCAGCGGCATCGATTTACCCTAGAACCGTTGAGATCCACACCCCAGATGTTGCCCAAGTGTCTGCAACACTTGCTGGACGGTCGGACGGTCGGTCGGTCGGTCGGTCGGTCGGTGTGCGCCCGGACACCGGACATTTTTTTAAAAAGTTTTTTGGAAATAACTTTTTTAATAAGGCTCTAAAAAATTTTTGTCTAAAGAGGACCCCCCACAATTCGACCACGGCGCGTCGATTGAGCCTATTTGCAGCGTTCTCCGACGTCTGTGTGACGAGCTACAGCCTGCCAAACTTTGGGAAAGCTGCAATTGGTTGTGTTACTCGATAAGAGGGGCTTGGCGCTACCGCTCCGCTAACGCTCCGCTCGCGCAAGCCCAATTGGCTACTGACATTTGTAGGAATTGATGTTAATATTAACAGTTTGTAACATTTTGGGCACATAAACCCAAATTTATTAGGTAACAAAATTTATTAGGTAACCCTGGCTTCGGCGAGCTCGAGAGCTTCTTCCCACTTGTGCATCTTTTGATACATTTGAATGGCTTCTTCGAGACTGTTCTGCTCCAGATAGATGGCCTCAGCCTCCTTGAACTTCTTCTCCATCACCGCCAAGCGTGCCCGCACTTTGTAGTGCTGCGTCCCGTCCCCACCCTGCATCACCTTCCCTCTTCCTTTCCCCTTCCGCCCTCTCCTCATTCATACAATCTCCTTAGCTGCTTGGCGGGCAATGCGCAAGGTCTCTTCCAGATAGCGAGTTCGAGCTATGTCCCCCAACGCTGCATACGCCCTACAAACGAGCTATTCATCCTTCCGATATCTCTGTCAGCTTTGAGGCTGAAATGAAAGAGAAACTGAGGAATGTTTGTAAGCCAGAGTGATATTGATAGTGAACCTCTGAGCAACGTGAAGCTTGCGTTGTTCCAGGCCAGCAAGTGCAAGTGTCTTCCACATGGCCTCAGCCTCTGGGCCCTCCGGTAGCCCTTCCAAATAGGCCACTGCCCGGTTCAGGTCACCCTCCTCCATGGCCGTCCCGAATTCGATCAATGCCTCGTCCAACGTATACGCCACCTTCCATACAACTACACATCATGCCTCTCCTTTCAGGTTCCCAGAAGAGGCGCACCTGTTGGTTGCCCTCCAGGACGATGGCGGAGGTTTCGCCGTCCGCACGCACCAGCTCCATGACGTCGCCCTTGATGGGAATCATGGTCACCTTGTCCGCCTCCCTCGTGTTGTACCAGATGCACAGGTTGTCCCGACTCTGCGCCACTACCACGTCGCTTTCTGGCACCCACTCAAATCACCCCTCCCTTCCTCCATCCCACTCTTCCTCCTCTAGTCACCTGAACATAGGAGCAGAAGGCAAGGAGAGTATGCTTCTGCTCTGCATCGATGTCGAAGAGGTGGAGACGGGAGCGCTTGTCTCGGAAGAGCAGTTTTTTCCCGCTTTCGTTCAGCTCCAGCCAGTCAACCTTCACATCGTGGCTCACTGTGGCCGCCGTTGTCCCAAACGTCAGGTCCATTATGCAAATAGTCTGCAAGAAAAACAATGAAGGATGGACTGGGCGGTAGAGGAAAGTTGATGAAATATGCCTGAAGATCGAGCAGATAGGCAAGGCGGCGGGCAGCATCCTGTCGCTGGGCAAGGCGGACGGAGAGAAGATGGGGATTGATGAACTCGGTGCGGACGCTGGCGACGAAGTCGTTGACGCCGTATTCTACCACGCTCAGCTCCCCCGCGTTGAAGATGATGGCCGCGTTCTCGCTCTCCAGATAGAACTTCTCGTTCCCGCCCGACGTCCACTCCACCTTTCATTCCAACTCAGTCTTTCAATCTGAAGCAGAGGGGCCGATGGGAAGAACCTCGCTGGACTTGCCGGTTTCAATATCGGCGAGGAGGAGGGTGTTGGGAGTTCGAGCAACGACGTAGCGATCCCCGCCCATCACCTTCACGTCCTCGATGTCCCAGCCCCCTTCCGATCGCACCACCACCTTCTCACCTGTCTCCAGCTTTTTCACTATCACCTTCAAACGCATCAAACTCTTCTCGTTTCTGCCCGATGAGAATTCAGCTGCACCTGACTAGGACCCACAAAAGTTGTCTCGAACTTGTTCTTCAGGACACTGCGTTTCAGGGCGCAGTCGAACATTTCCAAGCTTCCGCAGAGAGTGCCCTGGAAAAATTTATTTGAATTTCTAAGGATCTTTAAAACTGTACAATAAAACAAAGGCATACCGCAACTAGTCTAGATCCGTCAGGCTTGATGTTGAGGGTAGTAATGGTGTACAAATACTGAATCTCCTTCACCTTCCCCTCCTCCCACGCCCCTCTACGACTACTCCAATTGAAGATGCGGAACCTTCAGTTTCAAAGTCTTGAAAAAGAGGCTCTAAACGGAAGGCAAAGCTAGCCTATCGTAAGAGGCGAGGACGAGTGATGAGCCGGTGGGTGTGAGAGCGGCGGTGGTGAACTCCCGCTCTGTGTCGTCGCGACTGAAATCGAACTGCTGCACCACTCGACCCTCCCTTCAATGCCTCATCAGCTTAGCTCGGCCTCGCCTACTGCCAAGGAAGGGAGGGACGTGTTGTAGGAAACGAGACGTTTGTCGGCGCCAGCAGCAAGGATGGAGTGCGGGGACCAGGCCAGTGCATAGGCTGCCGAAGGATGTGTGCAGATTTTTCCCTACAATACAACCAGCTCTCAGTAAAGTCTTCACAACTAAGGGCCGACCTGAGACTCTCCGCTGCCATCATCCTCCAGAATGTAGCGAACGATGGAGCCGTCAGCATGACTTGACAGGAAGCGTTTCCCGTTAGGGCTGCATCTTGTGAGGTAGGCTGTAATGATGGGGAGAGGGAGGGGAGGTCACCTCGGGGCGAGTGCGCAGACAAGAATGTCGGTGGAGTAGAGGGTGGAGGACTTGTTGGTCTTCACGTTAGCCAGGCGAACCTTCCCGTCCGCACAGCCAAAGACTATGCCCGCCTCGCTCGCCCAGCACAAACACGTCACGGCGCTCTGCTGCAGGAACTTGTTGCAGATCACCTTCTTGTCCTTCCTCAACCACCTTCCATTTCCTTCTTGCCTAGGAAGGGAAGAATGGAAGGTAAAAGACCATTCTTCGCCGACTTTGTAGACAAAGAGGATGTTGTCGGACTGGGCAACGGCAATCTTGGTGCTGTCCGGGCTGAAGGCCAGTCCTTTCACCACGTAGCTCTTCTTCCCGTACTATAGCACAAATTCGTATTGTCTTTTGTACTGGCTTAGGAGACCTTAGCGTCAATGGGTTTAGTGGAGAATTTGTCACGCCGCTCACCGTCCTCATCAAAAAGCAGGATTACGCCTCAAACTGGAATAGTTGGATGAATTAAATTTGGCAGAAGGTTAGGACGGTCGGCAGTGCAGACAGCGAGCTTGCTTCCGTTGCTAGCCCAAGCGGCCGCTGTGATCTTTGCTGCTCCATCCTTCAACACCATTTCATCCGCCCACCTCAAAATGGAGCTAATAACCTGTGGTGGAAGAAGAGTCTTCAAATGTTTTAGCTGCATTTTGAAAGCTCTCCTCTGGACTCTAAAGTGAAATAGGTCTCTAGTGTCCAGGCTCAACACACCGCTTCTGTTGCCATGCCAACCTAGTGCAACCTTTAGACTATATTTCCACACGCATTGCTCCTGCTTTCTGATAGAAGGTTTCTATGAATTTCTGTCATAGTGTCATATGTTTTTTGTCATATTAGATGCCTGCATTTTAACTATCCAAGCTAACATTTCATCCACAGGAAGCATATTTACAATCGCAAAAAGGAACTGGATTGACTTGTGCTCATCATCTGATTATTCATCCGGGTCAAAAAGAAGGAAAAGAATTACCATTTAGCATAGCTAGCCGCAGGATAAACGTGGCGGCAGAGAATGAAGAACTGAGGGGCCACTCCCTTAAGAGAGGCTGTCTGTAATGTTCGAGAAATATTTTTACTCGGATTTTTGAAAGTTGAGCCCAAATGTTGTGTCATTTAGTGGGATACTTAGCGCAGCAAACCGTTTTTGAAAATTCTGTTTTGTTCCAGAGATATTGCTGTTTATGTGGAACGTGGTCAATAAATGGGCCAAATTTGCGATTTTTGACTGTTTCTACTTTAAAGAGCCATTACACAAGCTAGGAAAGTTCGTTTCCAAAATTTTCAAGGCTCAGCTGTTCCTTAGAATCTAGGCAACATTCTAGTATGCAAATTACTTACTGTGGATCGTTTTGAGTGACCGTTTTATAGGTTTAAACGCAAAAATGGCCAAAACTAATTTATTCGAAAATCATAAATTTTGTTATTTTTCTCCAAATTTCAAAACAAATGTCACCCTTTTGACACCGGATTCTGAATTTTCAGCAAATTTTGGACCTAGGGGTGTCTTTTTTGTCATCGTATCGATTAGCAGAATTGGATGCCAGTGGCCAAAATTTGCTGATGTCTAGGTCTGGCCCTATGTTATAACATAGGAGAATTTATCTGGAATGAAATTTTGGCACTAAAAAACTTCCTATTCCTCAGGATTTCGACATGAGCCAATTTCCTTTTCAGGGCATGTTACGACAACCCTAAGGAAGCTATCCATGCATACAGATTACATGTCAGTTCATTGTATTAGTAGAAAAAGATTCTTATTTGAGAGCAAATCCCGATTTCGCCCTATGTTATAACATAGGCCAAAAATGACCAAAAAAATTTTTGTCTTGAAATTTGATTTCAATGCCTAAAACTCAAAGTACAAACTCTATTACACCCAAAAATAACATAAATTGTTTGAGTTTTATGTTTAAATTCAAAACAGGCTGCAGCCAAATCTGTTCATTTTTTGGTCTAAAATAACATATTTCGACCACCGATGTAAGATGCAAAATTGCAATAACTGGCTACAAAAATGTTATTTTTGGGTGTAATAGAGTTTGTACTTTGAGTTTTAGGCATTGAAATCAAACATTTCAAGACAAAAATTTTTTTGGTCATTTTTGGCCTATGTTATAACATAGGGCGAAATCGGGACTTGCTCTCAAATAAGAATCTTTTTCTACTAATATAATGAACTGACATGTAATCTGTATGCATGGATAGCTTCCTTAGGGTTGTCGTAACATGCCCTGAAAAGGAAATTGGCTCATGTCGAAATCCTGAGGAATAGGAAGTTTTTTAGTGCCAAAATTTCATTCCAGATAAATTCTCCTATGTTATAACATAGGGCCAGACCTAGACATCAGCAAATTTTGGCCACTGGCATCCAATTCTGCTAATCGATACGATGACAAAAAAGACACCCCTAGGTCCAAAATTTGCTGAAAATTCAGAATCCGGTGTCAAAAAGGTGACATTTGTTTTGAAATTTGGAGAAAAATAACAAAATTTATGATTTTCGAATGAATTAGTTTTGGCCATTTTTGCGTTTAAACCTATAAAACGGTCACTCAAAACGATCCACAGTAAGTAAATTGCATACTAGAATGTTGCCTAGATTCTAGGGAACAGCTGAGCCTTGAAAATTTTGGAAACGAACTTTCCTAGCTTGTGTAATGGCTCTTTAAAGTAGAAACAGTCAAAAATCGCAAATTTAGCCCATTTTTTGACCTTGTTTCACAAATACGGCAATATCTATGGAACAAAGCCGAGTTTTGAAAAACGGTTTGCTGCGCTAAGTATCCCACTTAATGACACATCATTTGAGCACAACTTTCAAAAATCCGAGTAAAAATGTTTTTTGAACTTTCTTCTACCTTACAGAAAACCTCTCTTAATGAGGAAGCCTAAAGCAACACACACTGCCCGTCTAACGGAAAACAAGCCATAGAATCGTAAAGCACACTGAAGCAGGCCACGCAACGGGCGCTCTATCTATCTTCCAGCCAGACTGACAGAGAGAGAGACAGAGGGAAGCAAGGACTAGGCTGCCAGAAAGGAAAGGGATGGAGAGCTCAGAGGCCGGCCCAGGCTAGGAAGGCGGGCGGGGTCTTGGTGGGAACGTGCTGGAGCAGGGCCTTGATCCGCAGCGCTCGATCCTCCGTCAGCAGCACCACCGACCGCTCCAGCTTTACCCCTTCTCCTTCAATCACTCCCTTCTACAATTTCCCACTCTTTCTTCAGGGCCGGTACTCTTGAGGTCGCGTCTCTCCAGCGGTGCGGAGGAGATGAAGGCGTTGCAGGAGCTGAGGATGCGGTCGTCGTTGACCTCCTTCGAGTTGCTCTGCTCCTCCTGCGTCAGCGTTATGCTGTTCACCCGGCTGCCCTTCGACGTCACCACTTCCAGCTTCTGACATGAACCCGCTCATTTAGACCAACAGACGCTTGCTATAGGCTGGAGAACCCTTTTCATGCCGCCGGTCTCTTGTTTGGCGAAGACTTGGTGCAGGAGCGTAAGCGCCGCCCTAGCCTGACAGCCTGCCCACTCCTCTTCGCCCTGTCAATTGCTTCATTGTACTTTGGCTCAGAGGAGGCGGTGATATGTGGGGATGCCTGAAGAGCGAGTCCGCGTAGTTCATTGATGACGACGGTGGGTAGGGCGATGATGTAGGGGCTGGTGGGGCTGAGGAGGCGTTCCAAGATGCCCAGGTGGTCGATGAAGGCGTTCGTGTCAGGCACCAGCTGGCCTGGACGCACCTCCAGTCGCAGCACTGAGCCCCCGCTCTCCTCCTCACGCGCAGCCTACAAGCCCCCAACCACTTAGCCCTACTCCAGAAGCAGACAGGGAGGGAGACTGACGGATTTGGACTGCTCGTGGAGTCTGTGCAGATGAAGGCGAGCCTGTGCAGCGGCCACATCGTCGTCGGCCGCGTTCCTGGGCACTGGGATCCGCTCCTCCCTCCGAACCGGCTCCTCATCCTCCGATGACTGACTGAAGATCATGAGGAGCTCTCCCTTTTGAGGCCAGTGTAGCTAAGGAAGCAAGGGAACCTGGCCATGGGAGGGGCAGCCTTGAGTGGGCGTGGCTGTGGACTGGGCTGTCGCTGGGTGGCCTGGAAGACGAGGCTTTCGTCGTCGCAGATGAAATGGGCCCGCTCCTGGTCCGCCAGGTATTCCCCTGCACTCATCACGCTCTTCAGCCGCAGTCGCGTCGCGCTTTCCACCTGCACTCCCCCGCATGCTTCAGGCTTCAAAACAGGGCTTGCAAGGGGCTTTGGACAAGGTCAGCGTTTGGGCGGACGTAGTAGGTGTGGGGATTGGGGTCGAGGACGCCGAAGAAGGAGGTGGTGAGGAGGTCCTCGGGTAGGAAGACCATGAGGCTGTAGTCCCCGCTGGGGTTCTCCTGCTCTGCATGCACGAACTCCGGGTGCGCCTTCTCCGTCTCGCTGATCAGATTGCAGAGGTGGGCCAGCTCCCGCCACACGTCACACGTGAACCTTCAAACCCTCTCTCTCTACCTTCCAAGGCTCTCCAGTGGGAAAGGAGGAATGTAGGTAGGTACATAGGCGTCTCGAGGCCATCAAGAGAGGATAGCTGGGCGTAGAGCTCGTGGACGGTGGGGATGGAGTGCCAGGTGGAAAGGAGTCGCAGGGCCGGAAGCACCTTCCTTACCCTCTCCGACACTCGCCCCGACGCAATCTCAGCCGTAGTCTTGACCTCAGCCACGAGGACCTCCAGCAGCACGCCCCACATCGACAGCGCAAATTGCACTGCCTTCAAATACCACGCCTCTTCCTACTGAGGAGGGAGATGCAGATGGGATGAAAGGAGAGCACCTGGTTGAACTGGACGGTGCAGGTGCCTTGGTCCGTGTGAACGCCGGGGCCAGCGTTGTGGACGGCGAATAGGGCGCATGTGGAGAGCTGGAGCAGGGCCATCGGCGTCAACGGACTCGCCTCTCTACGCAGCACCAACTCACGCAGCATTCGCAGCGCTGCCTCTCCCATCCTTTCCATATTCTCCAGACCCACTTTCGTCACCAGCATTCGCACCACCTACAACAATTCCTCCTCCTTTTCCAATCAAGCGCAGAAGCAATGGAACCTCGAGGAAGTAGTAGGTCATCTTGACGTAGAGCTGTTGTGAGCCAGAGCTGGTCAGCATCTCCACCAGACGCTGGGAGTCGCTGGGAAGTTTGGACTCCGCCTCTTCCGTCATTGCCTCCTTTCCGCCGTACCTTTCAAATCAGCTACTTTCCTCCACGAAGCAGAAAATGGATTAGGGGGGACGGGGGGTACCATATTTCCTGACGTCGATAGAGGGATTCCTCCTCGGCCAGATGTCCATAAGTATCGCTGCGGTGGCGTCGACCAGCAGAGCCAGCCTCCAGACTCCAGCGCTCCTTGTCCAGCTCTTGACGCATATCATCGTCTATCTTCTTCACCTCCAGAGTAGAGGCTGGTGGTTGGTGAGTGAGTTAAAGAAGAGGAGAGGAGAGGGAACTCGAGAGCGGATGGTTTCGAAGACGCCATTGACGGTCTGTTTGGCGGTGCCGTAGGAGTGTTTGACGCTGAGGGCGCGAAGGAAGTAGTAGACGGCGTCCAGGTGTCGCTGTGTGTAGGCTGCGAGAAGGCCGAGCTGGTTGTAGGGGCGCCCGTTGTTGGGGCCCAGTTGGACGGACTTCAGGTACCAGGAGCGCGCCTTCCCGAACTCCTGCCGACGCTCGCTCTGCTTCCGGTACCTTGCCAGGTCGCCTAGGCACACTACAACCCCAACACCTACCCACTGCTACCCTCCCATAGAGAGTTCATCACAGTGCTGCTCACCAAGGAAGCGCTGGCAGGAAAGGATGGCGATTTTGGTGGATGAGTTGGGGCTTTGGTAGGCGACTGGTTTGGCACGGAGGGCATTGCGCAGCTGCGGAGTGAAATCCCAGCTTAGATCCACCGCCTCTTCACCCTGTCGCCGCCCCTCCTCCTTCAATCACTCCCATACATTTACTCCTAGTGTCGTGTAGGCAAGGGGTGTGTGGTGCGTAGAAGTGGGTGAGGTGTGAACCGGTGGGGGAGGATGTGAGGATCGGTAGACGCGTTTAGTGATGCGAATGTGCATGACTCTGTCCAGCTGGACCTCGCTGAAGTCCTCGCTCTTCCGCATATTCGCCGGCGGACTCTGCCAGTGCAACACATCCAAAACACTCCACACACAGACCACACAAGAGGGAAGGAAGCTGCGTTAGTGCCTACCAACCAAGTCCCAGTTTAGCAAGCAACGGCATGCCCTGACCATTTCACAATTCACGTAGGCCCAAGGACCCAGGGTAAGAGTGAAGGGTGGGTGGAAAAGCGTGGGGAGTGTGCGGTGAATGAAGTAAGGGTAAACAGGAGCGGCGGGTGGGTTGGGCTGGTGTGGAAGTGGCGGGAACTCATCAGGAGAGGAGGCAGGAATGCGAGCGAGGTCAGCCAGGTTCGGCTTCGACTCCGACGGCTCCTTCACCATCTCGTGCACCTGTCAGTCTAGCTTGCCTTAGAACGCGCAGAAGCAGGGCAAAGAAAATCGGACGAGATCGCAGATGCGGAAGTTGAAACGCGCCTCGTATTCAGCCACTAGGGACTCGTAGAATTCCGTGCCCTGCGTATTTCTTTTGTGCAAAGCTAAAAAGGTTGGTTATGGAAGAGAAACCTGATCAATGACAGAGAAGAGGAGGTTTTCATAATGCTGACTCCTTTCAGGCGCCTTGCTACTGCTGTGAAGTCGTCTGAGGACCTTCAATGTTTGTTGGCTGGTTATGAGCGGCAGGGCTAGAGGTTAACTACCTCAATCGTATTGTAAAATCCATGTTTCCACATGAAGCTTTCCAGGTTCTCGGTGAAGCTGAAGTGAATGTCCTGGACGAGTGTTTCGCGGTACTTGGTGAGGAGGGTCTGGCGGCGGCCGTTGATGCGCTCCACGTCGAAGCTCCCGTAGTGCTCCGCCTCCTTCAGCTCAGCGTCGATCTTCTCCCCCATCCCCAGCAGCTCCGGCAACACCACGGAGTCCAGGTAGCTCCTCAGCGACTTCTCCTCGCTCCCTCCACGCCCCTCTGCTCGCCCCATCGCCATTCGGCCCATGGAGGAGGGCGGGAGGATGGGGGCGCCCATCAGAGGTCGCGGCCCATCGCTTCCCATTGGGGGTCGTCCCCCGTGCTGCCCTGCTGGCCCCGCGTGCTGCTGCTGTTGCTGTTGTTGTGTCCGGAGGGGAGGCTGATGCCTGGGCTGAGGTGTTGGCATGGGCTGAGAGCGGAGTGGCGGCTGCTGGGGGCGTGGAGGGAGGTTCTGCTGCTGTAGGGCCTGTTGTTGCAGTTGTCGGGCTAGGCGTGGAGGGAGTTGGTAGGAGGATGGGCGTTGAGGCCGTGGCTCTGGCGGCTGTTGTGGGTGGGGAGCGGGCTTGGGCTCAGGGGGTGCGGGGCGGTGTGGCTGTGGAATTGGCTGGTGCATGAGTGGTTTGGGGTGTGGGGGATGGTTGTTGTAGGTGTCCTGGGCGAGCTGAGGTCGGCGGGGCTCGGGGCGAGGGCGAGAGGGAGGGGCGGCGCGGTTGGGCAGCTGTAGGATGCCGCGGGGAGGTGCTCGGGGGCCGTCGCCGCTGCCTTGCTCCTTTTCTTCTTCCTCTTTCCTCTTGTACTCTGCTTCCACCTCAACTGGCCAGAGTGAGCATGCAGAGGAAGCGGAGATTGGGCATGGGAGAAAAGAAAAGTGAGAATACCTCAGCGCTCCAGTCGATTTTGAGGCTGAGGAAGTCGGAGTTGAGGATATCGTCCAAATCCAGGCTGGCCATGCCGCCCTCCGAAAACTCACTCAAGAAGGAGCTCTGGCAAAATAATTATTGTCTCCTTTGTTCTTAGTTATGAAGCTGGTGGAACGGTTCTGGTTCTGGTGGACTGTGGCTGAGGGGCGGAGGCGTGTGAGGTGGAGGGTGGAGGTGGTGAGGTGGCGGGTGGTTGTGATAGTCGTACATCGTTGCTGTGGAAGGCCTGAGAGCGGCCAAAGGAGCGGGGTAGGGTGGCCGAAGCTTCGGGTACTGCTGGCGGCCGCTGGCTTCGATACGCACTGGCTGGACCAGGGCGCATCCGATCACTCTCATAGCCTCCTCTTGAACCGTATTCTCTTCTGCAATTCTCTTTCTTTTATATTCTTCTTTACCAACCAATCTGAAAGGGAAAGGTGGGGAATAAAGGAAACCTGTTGGTTGGAGCGGCAATTTCGCTGGCATAGCCGGAGGCGTAGGCAGAGCGCTGCCAGGCTTCTCTGGGCGGCGGCGGGCGTTGGCTGAACTCGGCAAAGCTTCTGTTCTCGGATCGGTCGGCCAGCCCCCCGCGCTTCCGCCGCGAACGTCTTCGTCCTCCACGACTGCTCACCGAGGAGGCCACGCTGTGCAGGGATTCCGCTGGGGACGGAGCTCGAGCCCTGTCCGACTCCCAACGACCGCCTGCTAACGGTCAAGAGCTCTGTGAAAGGTTGAAATTGGGAGGTAAATGTAGTGACCTTGTGCATAGTAGTCGGTGGAGTTTCGGCGTAGAGAGCCTCCGCCTCCTCCTCGCCCGCCGCCGCGACGGAACTCCATGCTCTGCGTTCCACGCATGCTTCCCACTCTTTCTGTTTCTAAATTACTCTCGCATTGGAGAAGAAGGAACTCTAGAAGGAGGAGAATGCCTGGAGCGATGGGGGCTTTTGGCTGATTAGCGGATGGCTGTCGACCGGGCGGGGGTTTCTCTTCTCGCTTTGTCTCCTCTCCGCCCACGTTTCCTGACTTCTTCTACAACAGCTACGCATTTTATTTCTTTCCATTTCATGTCCCGTATTAAGCAAAATCCACCGTTTTGTAGACATTGTTTGAGGAGATTAGCCCCGAATATTGATAATTCAATCATCTACCAATTATTACAATAAATTTCTGGTTTATATTGGATTTATTACAGACGCCGCCCACTTTTTCTAAGTTATAATGGCAGGGAAAGGTCACCGGTTTTTTCTTTTTCTTGTGCTTGGGATGAGGGTTGTTTGGGGGTTCCTCGACGGTGCTTTGACTCGCCGTTCTTCCACGTCCACTAGGTGGATTGTACACGGGCTTGTCTGGCCTTTTACCACCGCCTCCTTCCCCTCCTCCTCCACCACCTACAACCAATAGCCCAATTGCATCATCCCCTGGCCAAACCTGTCTCAAAGGAGCACCTCTATTCCCCGGCATAATAGGCATTGCTTTCAGCAATTGAAGCAGGCCCAGTGAGCAGGTGACGGGGTGAGCAGGTAGGGGCAAATAGGCAGGTGCGGGACTGCAGAAAGGCGGTGTGACAGGAGGCGCGCTGGCAGTGCGCCAACCATTACACAACCCCCTTCCTACTAACCCTCCCCGCTCAAGCTGCCACTGGTAGCCAGCCCCCTGAGCCCTGACTCCGCAGCCCAGATGAGCGAGTCTGCTCGGGGTATTTGCCGAAAAAAGACCCTCCTGGGCATACAGATGTGAGGGCGGGAAAGCAGAAGGCGTTCAAAGGCAATGGTAGGAGCAAGGAGGAACCTTGAGTATCTCTGAGAGGAGGTTTGGCGGCCTTGGCGGTGTTTGAGGTGGCTGGCGGCTTGCGACTGGAAGCTGGCTGCGGAGGGAGAGGCTTGGGCTCATTGGAGAGAGGGGCAGAGTCGGAGGCAGGCTCTTTGGCCTTTCGACTGGGTGGAACGTAGATGCGTTGCTCTGCTCGTTTCCCCGTCTTTCCTCCGCGATTCTCCCCAGCGGCTGCCTCATTCATCCTCCTTTAACCAACAAGAGTTGAATGATGGGTCTAGCATTGGCAACAAATCGCAAAAAGCTTGCCTAAGTATGAACTGGGCGCTTTGAAGACGCAGGTGTGTTGGGAGCGAAAAGGGTGTGTGGGAATGAGGAGGTGAGTAGGTTTGAAGTGAGTACTTTGCTCCGTATTTGAGGGAGACTAATGGGCTGTGGCGCGGTTTTACAGGGGCAGGGGGGCGCTGGGGGCATGTGATGTAATCGTATACTTACTCAAGTTCTTCTTCGATGCTCAGGCACTCGGCCTACTGCGCACTTTGCCTACCTTCGCTTGCCTTTCATCACTGGCACAGTTAGTAAGCGGAAGAGAAGGATACGGCAAGAATGGGGAAGGGTGAGCGGACGCGACATGAAAAGCGAAATCCGCTGGAAATCAAGTTGGGTCCTACCAAGCGGCGGCGATGGCAGCGAGGCCCTCCCAGACCGATTTATGCCATACCCGGGACACAGGTGCCTTCTCCACTTCCTTCCACACTTGTTCTAGATAGCACTGGTGTTGAGGTTTTTCTGCGGGGCCTTCCGGACGGACTGGACGAGAAGGGAGTGAAGCAGTTTTTCTGCCAGTTCGGCGAAATCCAGGGCCTCTATCTCAAACGCTCCAAAAAGGTTCCAATTTTAACCCCTGTATTGCCTGGATTAAATGAGGAACTAATGTGGCAGACGGGACGAAGCATTGGGCGAGGCATGGTGGAGTTTAAGCTGCCTGAGGTGGCCAAGATCGCCGCAGACACCATGAACAACTACCTCCTCTTCGACAGCGTCATCAAATGTAGCCACCCCTCTTCCCCTCATTCATCCAGTATATGAGGCTTGTGATGCAGGTACTCTGATAACTGCGGAGAAAAGGCGCTCCCTGCACTGGTTCAAGGCGGAAAAGCTCCCTAAGCCCAAGGTGGAACTCAAACCGAAGCGCCCCGATCTCTCCACCGAACGCACCGCCTCCATCAACGTCATACTCCCCCTTTTTGTAACCAAAGACAAGTGAAATGTGCGTCTGTTTTCCAGAAGCGACTTCGTCAGCGATTGCGGAAGAAGGAGGCGGCACTGGCAAAGGCCGGAGTAGACTACAAACTTCCCGGCCTCCACAAAGCTCCCGCCGCCATCTCCAACACCCAGCTCCGCGATCCCGTCGCCAAGAAGGAGGAGGATGAAGCGAAGGAGGACGTCAAGGACGACTGCCTTCTAGTCGTCGACTCCGACGATGACGAGATCGTTTTCAAGTTTATTCCCATTCATCTTATGGACAAATTGCGCTCAAGGAGCTATTTAGGTGCTATTTTGTTTTACAACAGGGGCCAACTTGTTGTGCGTGAACCACTGCCTTTTGAAGAGAGTGAGAAAAGTGGAAAATTGCAGGGCACCACCTCACGTGAAGCGGAAATCACTCAGCCAAATTACCCAAGCGAAGCGGCGAAAAATGAATACATCCACCTCTGCGTGAATCTTTGCGAATTCCTCCTGTCTTTTTTGTTGCCTAAATTTTGAAAAAAAATATTGGGGAGACAAAACAGTGGATATTGGCTGGAACAAGTATTTATTAGGTCACTGAAATGCAGCGATAGGCAATGACGTTCTAGGCCTATTAGTGCCACTGACGTCCTGTAAACGTTCTTTGAAAGAAACGGGGTTCAGGGGAGGCGTTTATTTCCAGGGACGCCTGGGCCCCTCTTGTTTTGGGTCAAGGGGTAGAAGAGGTGTGTGGGTGTGTAGAGAAGGGAACCGGTATCTCCACAAACCAAATGTCCCCTGCCCTCATCCTTCTCACACACAGACACCATGCTGGACATTGCCTCTCCCTATTTTTCGCCAACTCTGCAAAATTCAACTCTTTGAATGAGGATGCGTGATTTGGTCGCAGGAAGAGGAGGGCACCACCAGACCCATCCCGGGGCCCTGGCCAAGGTCATCTACCCCATATTTCCGCCGCACTCGGCCCATTTCACTGAAACACGGGCCCTTTTACTTTCAAAGGGAGCGGGTTACAGTGCTGAACTGAAAGGACCGGGCTTAAGACCGGAGAAGAGCTCTTGCCAGTCGCGGTTCCATTATGCTCAGCTCTGGGCCCCCTTTTGCTCCCCTGCCCCTCCTTTTTGCCTGGGGCTTGAAAGGGAGTAGTGAAAAGTGGGTTTTCTGCTGACCCAGTGAGCTTCACGACGCCCTGGCATCCTAGCACTGCCTTTCTTTTGCCCCCAGCACTTCGTTCGTCTCTTCTTTCCACCCACTGGGCGTCATCCAAGCCTCACTTGGCACGGACATCCACCACAACTCAGCCCCTCTCATTCCCCATCCCCCATTCCGTCCTTTCCCGCCTCCCCCAACACCCCCTCCCATACCTTCATTCCTCGCACACATGTGGAGCGAGAGGGAAAGAGGGGACCTGGCCCTATTTCCATCCCAGTTCCCAGCCTCCTCTTTGGCTCCTTTTTTAGGCGGTGGGTAATAATGTTTGGGCAGAGGGGAAGTGCATATATTGGCGGCATTGAGTGGCTAGAGCTGCGGAGTGGATTGACACGGGCCTTTATTTGAGCAGAGGGGGACAGGACAACCAGTTCCCGTGTGGGATGGGACGCCCACCGCTACGGAAAGCCTCTTTGACCCTCGCCCCGTGGCTCCCTTGTTCCATCATCCTACCCTGTTTGTCCAGCCCCCTCCGTTCCAACTCTCTGCAAGCTAGGCAACAGCAGGAATCAACTGAAACTCTAGCTGCAGCTAGCTGCTTTTCTCATTGTTGCTAAGCACTTGCCTTAGTCCGCGCTTCTAAATCTAGTTTGGTCCACCTAGAATGTCCAGTACTTTTCTGACCAGCTGTGCAGTTGTGAAGTAGCAAGTTGAACAGTTATCTGATCAACTAGACACACAAGAAGTTGATGATTAACAGTTGCATAGGTTTTTTTCATAGCAAATTTGGACCACAATGTGTTTCAGAAGTGTGAAATATGCCCCGCATGAGATGAAGAAGCCGCGGGGAGAAAGCGTGCGTCGGTGTCTGGCATTCGGTGTGGTAGGAGCGGAGGGAGTTTGGCTTGGGTGGGCCACCTTTGCCCTCTTCGCCTCCTTCCCTCTTCTCTACAGTGATCTGCGCATCAAGAATGAGACCGTCCAGACAATCGCCAAGCTACCCGTGGAACTTGTCGAGTTGCCTTTTTTCTCCTAGCCGTGCTTGAAGGTGAAAAGAGAAAAGCTTGAAGTGAGGAGTCATTGGAAGGGCCTGAATTGCCCGACCTGGCCAAAGGCTTGCTGGCATTCACCAGCGTCTACTCCTTCCTTCAGCTAGCAGCCATTATTGCCTTCGTCACGGGTTATCTTAGGTGCCACTTCTAAACTCATCATCTTTGTTTTGGAAAGATTGCTGAGCCTGTTGAAGGTCTTCGAAACCGTTGCTGGTAATTTTCATTTGTTGGGTCCTCATCTCCAACATCGCCATCCTCGCCCTCCTCATCACCGCCGCCGTCAAAGTGGACCACTTCCAGGACAATCTCCCGCCACCTCCCGCACTTCGCATCAAAGTCTTCCTTCCTCTTGCATTTCTCGTCCCTCTTCTCAATGCTGCATGCGCTTCCAGATTCCGAACCTACTGAGCAATGTGATGCGGCCTCCAGAGGAGGGAAGAGGGAAAGCAGCTCCACCGCGCCTGGTCGCAGTCTCTCAGCCCAGCTTGATCCCAGTGTCTCGGCCGGCAGTTGACGGCGGCGGAGATCTGCAGCGCGGCGTTCTTGGTCTGCTCGACGGCATCTTCGGCAGCGACAATCCCATCACTGGCGCCATACAAGACGCCAGCCAAGACCCATCTCCGTTTAACCCCCTTTTCATCCCTACCTGTCTAGGACTAGCAAAAGAGCAGCGAGAGAGCTTTTTCTAATCCCAGAAAACAGGAGAATATGTTTTGAGGAGGCAAAAACGACAACTGAGCGGGCAGAAAGGGACGCCAGCGCCATTCTTCCAGAACCTCATGAAAGGCCTTTTCGGAGAGGCGGGGGACGGAGAACCAGGATTCCTTGCCCGAGACCCCGTCTCTGACCCTACCCGTGGTTTCTCTCACTCCTCTCCTATCCAAAGCCCTGCCGAACCACTGGGCTTTTCCATAGAAGAGCGGCGGAGGCCGGGTCTGATCCCAGACATTTTGGATGGTATCTTCGCCGGCGAGGACCTGATCAGACTCCCTGAAATCCGCCCACCGCAACCTTTGCACACGCTTTTCACCCGCATCGTCTCCCACTACAACGCCTTCTTCATCCCCCTCATCGTGCTCAAGGCCATCCTTGGCCTGTTCTGCCTCGCCGCCGCCCTCGCCCTCCTCCTCCTACAGCCCCACTCATGGCTACCCACCAAAATTCAGCCTGCCATGGAGCTCAAGCCCAGCAGTGCCACTCATCACAGCCCAGACTCTATCTGACGTGACGTGCTCCGACATATCATTTAGCTTTATCCCCTTGTGACAGATTACATTTTGCGTGCGGGAACAATGTTCAAAAGTGGTAGAGGTAATTTTGGCAAAAGCAATTGTGCCCCGTTTGCTCGAGTACGGCTTATTTTTTCGTTTTTGCTGATGGATTGCAAAAGGTAAAGCGCAAACGAAATTGAAATCTGCGCACTTGAAGTGCGCCGAACAGAAGCACGTTTTAGTTACTAGATCAATATTGTCTTTTGTCATACTAGACCAGTGCAATAAGTTGTTACACTGGATAAGAGGGACGAAGAGAATTAATTTCATCACTTTTCGTTCATATTTTGAACCTGGTTAATTGCCAGGGTCTTTACATCTCTTAGGTGACGTGCCCGAACTCCCCAACTGTAGGCTCTAATTTTATGAAAATCAGAGCTTATATTGTTCCACAAATGTGTTCATCATTCACGCAAATCTGGGACTTTGCTTGTCTCAGATGCTTTCTTTGATTATCGTTACCCAAATGTAAGCAGGCTTGCATAGGATTCACTTCAGTGATAAGAGAAATGGCATCCGGCAACGAGATTCAAAATCTGCGCAATAGCACGGTACCCAGAAAGGCTACGTTTCCCCTACGCCATGGGTCAATTGTGCCTCAAAGATTGGTCACCGTAATAAGTTGTGTTACTCGCTAAGAGGGACGAAGAGTAATTTCATCACTTTTCGTTCATATTTTGAACCTGGTTTGATGCCAGGAGTATTGCCAGAAAACCTAATCATAAAAATTTCTGTCGGGTGAGGTCGCGAATATGTTTATCATTCTTGCCCGATTATGTTCATGAAGCTTCTTAAGGGATTGTTAAAAAGGTTTTTGACGAGACTCAGTGTGTGACTTGACGTTAGGCCCTCTTCTCTGACCAATGCCTTGCGTCTGATGGATATAATGTCCACGAGATTTTCAATGAAAACAATAAAAACCCTTTTTGCGCCACAAGCTATCAACCTCAAAACAGCGCAAAAAGATAGCAGAAATTGCACTTCTGCACTTTTCTACAGCGCGCAAACCAGGCGTTATATTCAGTGAAAATATATTCTGCCTTCGACACGTTTTCAAGCCACACTAATTTCGAAAATTATAGCAGCCGCATTTTCAGAGCAAAATAGAGTGAAAAGGAGAAATGAGAGGGCGAGCCGAAGAAGTGCTACAGGGCCTGGTGCTGCGGCGAGTGCTGGCGGCCCTCAGCGACGACGACAGAAACTTCCAGAATCTGGACTCCATCTGCACTCTCCTCGGCGCCGGAGCGCCCAGCCTCTACCTCAGCGCAGTGCCCGGCTTCGGCTGCTCCGACTACTTCCGCTGCCCTCTGCCTGCCCGCTACATCAGCCTGGACCCAGAGAAAGAAAAGGAAGACCTCCCTCTCCTCCTTAGCCGCCCGGGCCAGCATCAGCAACTACGCCGCCTCTTCATCCGCAGCCCGCCGCCGGACATCCTCCTGCCTCGTCTCACCAGCCTCACCGTTTGGCCGCTCTTTGATGCGCCGGAGAGGCCGGAGCTTCCGGGCCTCATCACTCGTCGCCTAGAAGCCGCGGTTTGGCCCAGCCTACGCATCCTCCACGTGGAACATCTGACGCCGGAGCTCTGGGACGCCCTTCCGCCCTCTCTCACCAGAATCGGCTGTCTCAATCGCAGCGAGTTAGGCGGCCTGCCGAAGCCTTCCATCCGGAGAGCCAGCCTGGAAACCTTGGACAGCGCCAGCCTCTCCATCATCATGCCCAACTTGGAGCGCCTTCGCATCCGTCAACTTCCTAGTGCAGCTGCCTGGAATGGGCTGGCAGAGCTGCCGCGGCTTCGCAGCCTTGCCGTGGATGTCCAGGGCAGATTTGAGGCGTTCCCCGCCTGGCAGCGCCCCTTCCCAGCCCTTCGCCGCCTCTACGGCAGAAGGGGTCTCCATTTCGGCTCCTCTCCGCCCAACTTATCCCCTCTCGTCCCCAGCCTCACGCACCTCCACCTTCGCGCCGTCTCCGGCCGAGTGCCCTGGGACTGCCTCCCCGACAGCTTGCAGCATCTCCGACTTTACTTCGAGCAGTCCAGCGCACCGGCTAAGCTCACCGGCAGCCGTCGACTACCTCGTCTACGCAGCCTCTACGTCTACGCCCGACCCATCCGCCTCCTGCGGCTGCATGAGATGGCGCCCGGCCTGCAGACACTCATCCTACACTCTCTCGCGGAACTCCAACCGCCCGCCTCCCTCCGCAACCTCATCATCCGCCTGAACAAGTGGAACTGGCTCACCTACTACCCCCGCAACGACACCGAGCTCCTTCGCCAAGTCCTCGCCGCCGCCCCCCAACTCCGCCGTCTCAGCCTGGACAACCTCACCTGCGATGCGCTGGAGGATCTCCCCTGGCCGCCTGCCCTCCAACGATTGGCCTTCGTCCCGTACCCATACGAAGGCTTCTGGGCCTTCCTGCCCCGTCTCCTAGCAGCCGCTCACCAGCGTCCCTTCACCCTCATCTACCTCATCAACCCTGGGCCCGAGTTCTCCTGGAACCGCGCCCCTCGTGTCCCAGTGCCCTCCGCACCAGTACACTTCTTTCCATTTCCCACCTTCTCAGTCTCACCTTTCTTTATTTTAGGCTGGCTGGAACAACGGCCTTAATCGGGACATCATTCAAGCTCTCTAGAAAAAACTGCCTTTTGACCAATTTTGTTCTCACTGCATTGTGTGTCATCAGCTATTCGCTTTTACAAATTGAATTTGCCGCGAGATTTCTGCATGAATTGTTTGACTGTCCCATAGATTCTCTTTTTATTTGAATGACCTGTGTAAGTTTGAAAAGCCTCATGTCTTTGCCTATGACTCGGAAGTGCGGAATATAAATTTGCAAAGCTTCAAAAATGCAGTTCAGGCATAGGCCTGATATGTGTCATTTTTTGATACGTTTATGAGGCAGTGAACAAAATGTTTAACTTTAAACCTTATTTTTTTCAAATGATGACAGTTGGCACCCTAATCTGCAGCCAACGGCAGGTTTCACCCTGCCGAAACCTAACTCCAACCTGAGGCCACAAGGTAACACTCGCTAATGCCGATGAATGCGCGGCATTTAGCCCTGAGTATATTTGCCGTATTATTAGGAATCCGTGAACTTCCTCTGGAATCTGGATGTATCGATGGCTGACACCGAAAGCAGAATTCACCCAGGAAAATTATCAAAGTATCAAATGATAAATATACGGGCCATCATGCAAGAAATCAGCCATTCTGTTTGCTTTGCCGAGTCAATGCTGCATGAGATTAATGCTCCTTAAGCAGCAAGAAGACTGAGCAGAAAATGTAGGGCAAGGACGTAAGGGAGTGGGACGATGGTGGCAATTGCGGCTTGGCTATTCCGGTTTATGCCCAAGTGCACACTTTTCACCGGCTTCACGCGGACCAAAAGGGCCGTCACTAAATACACACTGAGTTGGGCAAATTATGCTGCACGATCAGCTGAAGCTCTTCTCGCCTTTCCGAGGCACTTACGCTGGCCTTCGCTACACACCCCACGGCAAATCTCACACCTTCTACATTAGCCGAGACGAAGTTGCCCCCTACTCTCTTCTTTCATCCTCAGCCCCTGCGCTATCTATTTCAGGTGAATGTCATCTACATTTGCTGCGACATTGTTCGTAGTGACCCCGCCAACATCCTTCACAAAAGCGTCAGCATTGATGATGACAGCACCGTTTGAAAATACTAATCACCATCTCTGGTCCAACCAATTGGACGGAACTTTAGGTGAGGTTGGAGGTGGAGGTTGTGGAGACGGATATTGGATTGGAAGAGGGCTTTGTGTACCGCATCGAAGTAACCGAGGTTCAGCATCGAGATTTCATGGGCTTTGCCTTTGGTGGCTTTCACATCAAAGCAAAGCTTGCCTACTGAATGCATCATTCCCTTGTTTTCTCCTGCACTTGTTCTTGAAAAAAGACAACATATTTAACGGCAAAGCAGCAATGGGCTACAATAGCAAAAATATATACCTTTTCCCCAAGTAAGCCATACTGGTTGCCGATACATAAAATGTTGCTACACAATTTTGAAGACAACGTCAGTCCGGATAAAGAGACGAATGTATAAAGGTTCCTCCCGTTTCCGGAGTTGCTAAAAGAGGAGAGTAAGACAGGTGAAAGGGCGAAGGGAAAGGGGGCTATTCATTCAGAGGGTTTGGAGAAGAAGCGAAGGTGTCGGTCGAGAGAGGAGGTGGCTAGGAAGGCGGCGTTGTTGCCGAATCGGATTCCCGTCGCTTCTTCGCTCACCGTCATCAGCTCCTGCCACTGCTTGCACTGGTACACCCTGCACA
>JASANA010011356.1:0-38859 GCA_030248095.1 Ptycholaimellus sp. GST1_10
ATCCACCTACTATTTGTCACCGGGCAAAAACAGCCCTCTGAGCAGGAGCAATACGTATCTTAACCAGCGCCACATATAACGATTGCTTGGCTATTTTTTGAATTTTCGGCAAACGCCATAGCTCCTCCAGTTTTTAACTTTTTCTGTCGGACTTTTTTTTAAATTCAAGCCTGAACTATTCTGTATAAGACCATCTATTTACATTTTTGTTTTATTACCATTTTATTTGTTAAAAAACGTCATTGAGTTAAGTCAATTTTCGTGATTTTGACCCTACTCAGTGAGCTGATGTTTCAAGTTATTCATTAGTAGGTATTTGCCGGTTTGCAATGCCAGCGGTCACTTTGACTGCATGCAATATTTGCAGTCCTTGATCTTATAGAGTTTGCATTTATGATCAGTGGAGTTTCAGATATTGGTGAAACTTCAAATGTATTTGCTGAGCTGAAGAATTGAATTCTTATCAGCATTACATCAAATCACCTGTGATCAAAAGGCACCAGTAAATGTATTAACTATTTTATGTTAACAATAAATTAAAATAAACTAAAAATACTGTAAAGTGTGGATGAACAAAAAAAGAAACTAAAGATGCTGAATGAAAAGTGTGGCCGCGTGAAGCGCGGCCACTGACCCATATTACTAGTATCTTATATAATACGCGTGATGCCATTTTGGGAGGGTCTCGGCGCCACCTGAATTCTTTACCTATCCTGGCATATGATAGCCCTATGTATCGGTCTTGAGGAGTTATTCAATATTTTTTGGGGCGCGCTGTGCATGGGTAATGTTGAGAATATGAAATAATCTAAAACGTGCGCATTTTTGGCATTTTTGGACATTTTTTGACTTTGAAACTTCATAGCTCCTCCATTTTTTAACTTTTTCTGTCGGACTTTTTTTTAAATTAAAGCTACAACAGTTCTGCTCAAAATCCATTGTTTAGTTTTCATTGAGTTTAGTAAAATATTTTTGAAAAAATGGATTGACTGATGCCAATTTTTCGATTTTTGGCCTACCCAGGAGCCCGATGTCTTTGGAATAAATTAAGAAATTCTTCTTAGATCCCAAGGATGGGTTAATCAATGTTGTGTACAATGACCCTGTGTTTGCTGTTGATCAATGATCATGCGCACATTTAATGAAACCATTTAAAATGTGTATCATTAGTTTCTGAATATAATCGAAATAAAATAGCTCTATACATCAATTTGCCATTTGAATCAAGTTTTTATGACCATAACGAAGATTTTGTAATGTAGTGAAAAAAGATAGGTAAATCTTACCTAATGAATCCCAGCTCTAGATTTTAGTAAAGGTGGCCGCGCGTAGCGCGGCCACTGACCTATATTACTAGTATATATATATATATATATATATATATATATATATATATAATGTGGTGAATTCAGCAGGAACTTAGCGAGATTCTCTTTCATCGTCACCGGAAGGGGAGGCAGAGCGGAACAGGTTAGGGCATCTCGGGGGACAATATACAGCAACTGATCCCGGCCTCCTTTCCGCCCGCCTCATTGACATAGGTCGACAAAACCGGCTTGGGAAATGTCACAGCGCACCCGCAGGCAACCAGGAAAGAGTGGAGCAAATCACACCAAGCATCAGAGGAAGTGAACACTGTTGAGGATGGCTATCTTCTTCAGCTGGCAGAGCAGGGCGGGCTTCTGGAGGAGGGCGTAGAAGCTGGTGCTGAAGATGAAGTTGCAGCAGAGACAGGGTAGGATAATCTTGTCCTGGCTAGCACTGGAGCTGAGGGTGAGGTGAGGCAGTGGAAGAAGCATAGGAGGGTGGAGGAAGATGGAGGAGGAGAAGTTTCTTGGGCACAGGTGAATGAATGAGGACTATTGGGCTGGAGCAATGGTGTTTGTGTAATCAAGATGGTGGGGATTAGATCTAGCCTAGCAGGGGATCATAAACTAATTCAACTGTTGAGTGATCTGATAGGATCAAGGGTAGGGGGTAGGGGGTGAAATAATTTTGAATTTCGAATTGAAAATAATCCAGTCAATTTCCATAAAATTATTGAGGCATATTAGCTCAAGTTTTAACTGATTGGTTTTGGGATATTTCAATGTTGATTTCGAAGAAGACATTAAAACTAAAGTATCTTAGTTGTCATTAACATTTGTTAGTAAAGTTAGTGATAAATTTTTGGGATTACTTAATAAGCTTTAGACTAAACTTAAATCTACGAAATCGGTTAGGTTTGATATAATTTGCCCAAAAATAAGATGAAACTATTTTAACCGACATCAGTATTTTAGCTTTAAAGTTTGTAATAAAACTTTGATTAAACAGACATGTATTGTCTTCGAATTTAAGAATTGGATTTTCAAGGGATGGAATTAGTTCATCTGTAAGTTAGATTCGCTCATCAGCGTTGGAGCAAAGTTGAGAAACATCAAATAAATTTTGTTTGTTTCAATTCTGTTTTATGGCCACTGGCAGAGTGGGAAAGGAACAAGGAGTTGGAGGGCGAATGGGTAAATGATAGGAGGGAAAGGAGTCCTGGAGCGGCAGAGGGTCTGGGCAATGGTGCTGATGCAGGGGGTGGCCAAGAAGGACAGCTCGATCTGTTTCCAGTGCGCTGTGGGCGAAGTTGGAGTTTGTGATGGTCCACTCCTTGGCTGGGAAGCACTGCATCTAGTAGCTGAAGCCGAAGCTGCAGATTGTTCCATCCTCCAGGGGGAGCTTCTCCTTCGCTGGGCAGCTGAAGGCCAGCACTCTAATTGCCTTCCTTCCATCCAAAGCTAATGATTCCAGAGAGTCCCTTTCTTTCAATCCTGGGCTCCTGCTGTTGGAGAGGGAACAGGCGAGGGAGATTGAGGCTTGGAGGTAGGCTTGGGGATGATGCTTCTTGCCTATGAAGGAAGGCCAGGTCCAGAGGATGTGTGAGGAGGATGAGGTGAGGGCGGAGCAGAGGCAGTCGGAGAGGCCCCAACTCCACTGTCGAAAGTGCAGTGTGCAGAACCATGGGTAGAGGCATTGGCGGGGAAGTAGTCTTGGATGGTCTGGATGGCGAGTGGAAGCTGCCGAGTCCAGTGGGTCGGCTGTAGGAGGGCGTGAAGGGGTCCTGGTCCTTCAGCTTCAGATCCGCGAGAGCCCTCAGGCTGTCCACAGTACAGGGCCGGTACCGAAATATCTGTGATTTTGAATGGGGGCGCATTTGCCTTACCCCAAGGTCATCGCATCAGTTCAGAATGTGTAGGAAGGGTGCGTAGGACTTACCAGACCCTTCCTATGTCATCCTGGCGTCATATGTCTCGAGCTGGGTGCACGAGTCTTCGATGATGGGCACTGTCAGCTGATGTTAGGTGGGGCCCCCTGCCAAACTGCCAAGGCAAGCATCAACTGGTTCTGCGGGTCCCCCAACTCCTGGCCACCCAGCTCCCCCGACCTCAGGCCAATGACTTTTGCCATCTGGAACACTCTCCAGGCCCAGGCTTGCCCCAAGTCACACAGGAAAATCCTGGAGCTGAAGGAGGCGCTGATGTGGGAATGGGGCAGCCTCCCCATGACCACCATTCCCAGCTTCATCTAAGCCATCCCTGATTCACCCAGACCACCCCCTCAAAGTGATTGAAGCCAAATGTGGATACATTGAGTTACTTGGGATAATTCTATGTATTTGTTATTCTTCATACTAGCCTTTCAAATCGAAAAATTATCCTTATTCAACCAGAAATATAATGCAAAACAAAATCACAGATATTTCGGTACCGGCCCTGTAGGTGTTGGGGGCTAGTGTAGGCGATTTGAGCTGTGAGTGGAGCAGGAAGCAGTTGTAGTCCCGGTTGGCGCCATTGGAATGGAATATCTCCAGCTCTTTCTCCTGGCTCAGGTGATGTTCCAGTCACTGGACCAATGTCCCGTATCAGATGATCTCTGCGCCTTCTCAGTGAGGCTGAGCTTGAGTAGAAGCAAGGCATCCATCAGCAGTGCGACCAGGAGCCAGGCAATGAAGGCGGATAAATCAATTGTTCTGATATTGCGCGGCCATAGGCCACCCTCTGCAGGGCAGGGCAGTCAAGCGGCCATGGTGAAGAGATAGATCAAGGCCAGGAGGTTGCAGCCAGCATTCGGCATATCCTTGGAGAAGGTTGAAGAGGGGCAGAGATGTCAATGATGTGAGGCTGGAACTCCTTGCCGATGAAGAGGAGGTGGTCCACGAAGTCCCCGGTCGGGTAGACAAAGCATCGGAAGGAGGAGGCTTGGCAGACGGTCAGGCTTTTATGGGAGTGTGAGGTGCGAGGAAGAGCCGAGGTCGAGCGTCTCGGGCTACTTGGTGGCCGAGGAGCATGTGAAGAGCCTCGGCGGCTGCTGCGTCACCGCCATGATTCAGCCCAGTGGATGCTATGTCTACGTTTGTGTTGACTGCGGTGATCGTTGCTGCCTCCTCTTCCTATCCTCTATTCAGTCCACTTTCCATCCAGTAAAGCCTAGCGCTCGGAAGAGCTGCCCTTGCCACAGAAGCAACACCACGCCTCCCTCACAGTGGTTATCAAGTCTAAGCTCAGGCCACAACTCACACCCGGGTTGTAGCACCTTCTATCAGCAAGCCGAAAAAGGCTGCTGTAGTAGAATTGGAGCGTGAGAGACTCCGATTGTAGTGCCGCAAGTGATTTGTGCCGCCTGAGTGGAATTGAACCATTAGGACTCCTTAACCCTATCCAGTGTTCTCCTGCTGCAAAATAAGATTGCTGGCAAGTCAGAATCAAGCAGCGGAAGCGAAGGTGAGTTAAAGACACCACCTTCGACTTTCACAGCTCAGAGCTCGCAACAATTTCGTTTCCCTAAACAGGAGCAAAAAGCTCCAGGAGTTGCGGTCAGCATGAATGCCAAACAATTCAATGAGTTCATGCAGCGGCTGGGCCAACTTCAGCCTGGTCAGGCAGCGCCAAAGCCGCCTGGCAGTACTTCTTTGACCGGGATTCCCGCATTTTCTGGGGAGGGCGAGATGACAGCGGAGGATTGGTTGAAGAGGGTGGAAGAGATTTTTAAAGGCCGACAGTGGCCTGAAGCCCAATGGCCCACCATTGTGAGTCAGCTCCTCGAAAAAGGGGCGCTGGAGGTCGTCAGAGCCTTGCCAAACGATCAAAAGACATGGAATGGCATAAAAAATTGCCTAAATCTCCATTTTGGTCGAGTTGAGCCTGGTTTTGTTTCGGCACCTTTCAATGGCTGTGTGCAGGGCTCAGATCAAATCAACACCTATTTCCACTGCCTTACGGAGGAAATTAAAAAATCCTTCCCCCCTGGCGATGCCGATTTCACTCCGGGTCTGATGGCCAAGCTCAAAAAGAGCTACTTCCTTGCGGGTTTGCGGCCGGAAATATGGCTGATGATTACATCACGAGGAGAGCTGCCAGCAACTCTAGAGGAGTGCTTGAGGGTAGCGAGATTGAGCGAGGTTCACCTGGGGCAAAGCTCAGGGGCTGAAGCAGCCGGTTTGTCTGCTATCTTTTCTAAGCCTGCCTGCCACAAACTTGCAGCCCTAGATCGGAAGGGCTTCAGTAGCAAGGAAAAGCCTGGCTCATCAAAGGCTCCAGAGGACCCATGTCCCTGGTGCTTGAAGGAAGGACACAATCTAACGAATTGTTGGTCGCTGAACCACTTCATGCAGAAGGTAGAGCTAAAAGGCTCACCTGCTGGCTTCTTTCATCAAATGCTTGACGATTATATCGATCGAGCGCAGAAGAGGAAGCAGGTCTTTTCCAACCCTTCTTCTTCTCAGTCTCAGAGACAAACTCCGATGCGAGGGTCTGGGGCAATGAGAGGAGGGAGGCGAGGGTTCAGGACAGGAGGGCGAGGCCAAAGAGGAGCATCATTCGCTCGACAGGCCGGTGCTCTCAGTTTCACAGAGGAGGATTTGATAGAGCAGGTGCAGGAACTTGAGGGCTTTGAAATGGTAGCAGAGGCTGACAATGATGCCTATGAGTATGAGGAGGACGACGAAATACTGGAGGAAGGGGAGGAGGGGGGCAAGAACTACGTCTCGCTCGATTAACTAGGCCTAGGATTTGGACAGCTAATGTGCTTGCAAAGAAAGTGGTATAGGGAGCAAAGAAAAGAAGGATCCCGGCCTACACTAGACAAAAGTTAGTGCTTGCTGTGTTGGAAATGTTGGACTCAAATTCATTCAAGATTCTTGAAATCAGTAAATTTGTTAAAATTTTGTTAAAATTAGATGAAATTTCGCGAAATTGATGAAATTATGATAAAATAATTAAAGTTAAAAAATAAAAATTTTTTCATTTAAAATCACAAAATTTCACAAAATTTCGAAATAATTTCATACAAAATTATGAAATTTAATCAAAATTAATATTTTTTAGTAAAGATTTTTGAAATATAAAAAATCAAAAAATATAAAGTTAAAAGCAAAATTATGCGAAAATTATGTTATTTAATGAATATAATCAGTAAGAAATTCAATATTCCGCAAAAAAGTGGAAATAATTATTGCAATGTTTTGACTGTAAAAATGTCAGATTTTCCCAGGAAAATGGGGAAAATGCTTTGACTAGATGCGTCATTACCTTTCCCAGAAAGGGGAGTGTTGTTGTGACTAGAAAAAAGAGACTTTGTTTTGTCTTGTCACTGTCGGAGAGCCCTAAGAGGCTGCCTTGTGTATGAAGAATCATTCGCAGCGACAGGAGGGGAGTTAGAGAGCAATCTTTCCTAGGGAAGCTAGAAGCCTATGATGATTGATGGGCTGGGGCTAGCCTAGGAGACCATAGGCAAGATGAGTGAGGTATCGAAGGACCAATCGCCCTTTGATAAGTTCACCTGGCAGTCTATGGTAGGAGATGAGGACTTTCCGTGGCACGACATAGTGTCACTAGCTTCAGTTCTCAACTGGGACTATGCCAAAGACCCCAAATGTCTAGGCAAGGACTTGAAAAAATGTTTCGAAAATTTATCGAAAATTCTCTGGCAGTGGGAATTGTTAGTTAGGGCTAAGAAGCCGACAGCAGAAGCTGATGAGGCTATAGAGGCTCTGGAGCAGAAAATTGCGAGCCTATTGCATCTGAAAGCAGATGCAGGTTACCCTTTTTCGCTTAAAAGCCGCCATGCTCAGTGGCTTATTCGCCATCTAGTCTCAGGGTCTTTTGGGGACTATGAGGCGTTGATCAAGCCAAGAAAGGGCGATAGATCGATTTATGGTTTCGATTTTATTTCTTTTGCTTCACCTGAGATTTCTGAGGAAAGCAAGGAAAATGCTTTGGCGATAATAGCCGTGGCTGAGCAGTTAGATGAGACATTGCTTAAAGCAGCAGAGCTCCTTTCTTGTGGCCAAATGAGATTCGAGGCTTCTACGCTAGAGTTAAGAAGCGGTGGAGGCGTAGTTCTTAGGACTTGGCCACAAAGGGACAGTCTGCTGATGGGGATACCAAACTGCCCAGCAAAATTAGCTGAGGAGCAGGATGAGGTGTTTGAGGAAGACCTGAAGGAGTCGCCGATGGAGGTGGCGGACGGCGGGCAGTCACCGGACTGCGTCGCCATGGAGGGCCAGGACAGCGGGCCCGGAGTTACCGCCGACTGCTGCGCCAGTTCACCGAGTCCTGCACCAGGTACCCCAACCTTACCTTCTTCCAATTCCCCCAGTCCAAAAAGCGGACAGTGGGCGATTGAGAGTGAAAGCAGCAAAAATGTGCCTGCTTTGGGTGCGTCAGAAAAGGGCGGGAATGTGAGCTTATCGCATTATGATCGGCTGTTTACGCGAAAAACTCGCCTGAATTCTGGATCGTCGGATGAAGATGAGTGTGAAAGGAGGAGGATGAGAGAAGAGGAGGAGGAAAGGGAGAGAGAGGCGTCCAGAGTGGCTGGTGCGTATTCCTCAGCAGTGAGCCGCTGGAAAGATAGGTCGCTCATTGTTGCGGGACTCTCACTAATCTCCTGGATTTTCTCTTGGATCCCTTCTCCAGCTCTTGTCTCAAGGAATTTGACAGCAAACCCAAAAGCCTTCGAATCCATTCAGCACCACGAAAAAAGTGGGCCGCTTTTTGAGCGTGTGCGAAGGGCACTTAGGGCTTTGAAAGACCGTTTTCAGCCAGGAGTGAATGAGGCCGCAAAGGTTGCGCCTGAATGGAGAGGCTGGAATTTGCCGTTTAGAAGACTGAGCGATGTGTTCCAGCATGGTGCCCGATTGTGGGTACAGGTGCAAAAGGCCATGAAAGGAGGTCAGCCTGTTAAAAGGCGACTACCCCTGGGTAGAAGGTGGCTTAAAATGCAAGCCAGTGCAGAGGAATATTCACTGTACTTCGAAAACCCCCCTTCTCGCCCCAGCATGAGTGAGATGGAGGTCACTAGGGGAAGGGCAGTGGCATGTTCCTTAGGCGCACCTACTCCAGATAGGGCTCACGCAAACGCGGGTACTGAATGCAAGACGTGGGAAGAAGAGTTGTACGAAAAAGTACGCTACAATTATTTCGGCCCTGGAAGTTTGGGCGAAGGAGCAACGGCAGTGATTGAGTACACAATTCGAACTGCGCAATTCCAGCTGCAAAAAGCTTGGGCAAATTTCGTCGCAGACACCGAATCTGTGGCCGCAGTCAATGCCGAGTATGATGCGTTGGAGAAATTGCATGGACGAAAATTGTCCGGTTGTGTGCCTCGACTGAACTGGAAGGCGTATGTGAAACATTTCAAGGCGGAATTTTGGCCTGAAATGCCAGCGTGGTATGAAAAGTGGGCGGTTCGAGTGATTGGCCTGGAAGGCATCCAGAGTTGGGAGTACTGGGTGTGCTGGAGCTGGGCGGCGCGCTGTTTTTGGTGGCGCTATCGAGGAGAAAAAATCCTCTTTGATCACTTGGCATCCATTTTGCCTCCGCACGCTTTCCTCTACTGCCTATTCGGTCCAGAAGGGCACCAGAAGGGTAAATTGGACGGGTTTTTGGACTTCGTCAATTACACCTGTTTAGAGGGACGGGAGAAGTACCCGATCATGAAAAGATCAGGCAATGAGGTAGAGTTGGACAAGGCTTCAGGAGCAAACACTTCCATGAGAGGTTGGGAGCGAGAGCAGGACAGATTGGCTGCAATGTGCGCATACGTTTACCGCACGCAATTGTTGCCGGAAGAGGATTGGAAAAATCCGGCGGCATTCCAGCCAGATCTGGACTGGTCAGCTTTGGCAAAATTGCCTGAGGCTTTTGTCCCATTAGATAGGACCCCAGGGGAGGTCTTCAACTGCTTCTTTGATGGGAGAGGGGAACCTATCAATAGGCAGCTCTGGGGAGGGTTGTGGAACCTTTTGCCATCCCCAGTGCCCCTTCTGCCAGAAGAGGAAGCAGCAGAGCGAGAGGCCAAAAAAGAGGCTCAGCAGAAGCGCTCGCAAAAGAGATGCATGAATGGGTATATGAGCCCCTCGACAAAGAGGTGGTTTGAGAACACAAAGGGGGTAAGCCCGGGAGTTTCGCCTCTGCATCGCGTCACACCAATGAGACGCTATGCAGGGAAAGGGGGCCCTGGGCTGGGGGGCCAAATTAGCCACCGTCCACCCCATGTCAGCCATCCTCCTGGATTCGAGCCAGCCCAATTGGCAGGTCCGGATGTAGGAGTGGGGGGTTGTGAGCCCGGACAAATGGAGCTGGGAGGGCCAGCACCCAAATTGCTGCCGCCCCATGGCCAGTTGTCCTACAATCAAAATTCTGGCCAGGCCCAGCAGTATTTGCCAGGACCTTTCATGCGATACGAATGTCCGCCTCCGCCTCAGCCTCAAATGTACCCCCCTGGTTACAATGTGAATGTGCGAATGCCTCCACCTTTGAACCCAGTCCCCCACCCAAATATCCAGCCAGGCCACGGGCCGCAGCAAAGCCTCGCCCCTCCGCCAAGGTCCCAAGGAAACTCCGGCCACCGGGCCGCGGGGACAGCGGGGGCCGCCAGCGCCACCTCTCGGCCGGCGGCAAGAGCGATGGCGTCTAGACAAGGTTCAGCAGATTCTGCTAGATCCCCAAGCCCAAAAAGGGGCTTAACACCTTTGGTAGTGGCACTAAATATGCTGCTTGGCTTAACCATAGGCCTGCTCCCTACCGCAGAGGGGCATGTTAGTCTTTTTGGGGGGGAAGTGGAGCCTGCGATACAAGGAAACACAGTGTTTTTGTGTGGCGAAGACACACATGGACAGTTGATAGCTTTGCCTAGAACTAAAGCTTGCAAAATCTTACCGCAAAAATTGGTAAACATTTCGAAAAATGAAATTGATTTATATATTCGCAACAAACAACCTGTGCGATTGCAGGCGGTAAAATGCACGAAAATTGTGTCGAAAATCTGTACAAAAACGGGTTTCTGGAATTCCAAGGGCATAACTGAGATAGCGGAAGTCCCAAAGACTGTGTCGCTTAGAGAGTGCCAGGAGGCTTCAAAAAAGCCGTTTTCTTATAAAAATAAGAAATTATTTCAAATAGGAAAAAATGTTTTCTCAACTAATAAAACGCTAGAAAAGCAGTGGAAATATTGTTGCAAGATTGTTTGCACTGAAGTTGAGAATTTCTTCTTGCAGGCATCTGAAGTGCTAGTGACGGAAAAGGGCGAACTCCTGTCTCCGCTAGCCGACCTTGCTGGCTGCTTACCCTCGGCTGGATTTTGCCTCGTAGATAATCTTGGCATTGTCATTTGGAATCAAACTGACAAATTGATGCATTTCTGTCCGTGGAAAAAATATGGACGGTACAAGGCCCAATTTGCGGACCAAAGTTACATTGTGATACCTGACTTACAGGCCGCATTCCAGCTCACTTCACTGTCTCGGAAATATAGAGAAAGTAGCAGTTGGGATGAAGGTTGCCTACCACACCATTCGTGGTTAAGCCATAAACAATTGGCTGTAGCAGTCATAAATGGACCGCCGAATTGGGAGGATGCCGAGTTAGACATAAATTTCTACTATGGAAAAATAGTGAACCAATCGAAAGAATTAAATGATTCTCTTAATCAAGATGAGAGTAATTTTCGTCTGAATTATTTGAGCTTAAAAATGTTTGAGCAACAAAAAGATTTGTTCAAAAATTTATGGATGAATTTTTGTCAAATTGAGCGGTTAACGCTGAATATGTTATGGCAGTTGGCTAGTATTGAGCCTACGCTAGCAGTCCGTGCTTTATATGGAAGGCAGGACATAATAGGATGCTCATTAGGAGATGTGGTTGTAGTTCACAAGTGTCACAAAATTACGGACACTGAGATTTTATGGAATAATACTTACCAAAACAAGTGTTACGATAGGCTACCCGTAATTTGGCAACAAAAATTATGGTTTTTAGTGCCCGGCACAAGGGAACTTTCAAAAGTAGGCATGGAGAAAGAGTGTTTGTATGCTCAGAAGGGCTATTTCCAAGATGGTGAAGACATCGAAGGAAAAACAGCTTTCTGGAACTGGAAAGGCTTAAAAGTATCGGTAGAACTCCTAGATTTGGAGCGACGTTTAGCTTTACCAAGCAGTCCAATTCTGTTTGATGCACCTTCATTATTTACGGAGGAGCGGTGGTCGCATCTGAGCAGCCTGGAAGGGCTGGCGACAGTCGTTCATCAAACGCAAACGATAAAAGCACAGCTGCAAGTGTTGGCTGCAGAGGCCAGCTACCAAGCGGTTGACCCGGAGCTGTTCTTGGCATCAATTGCCGAGGCGGGCGGAAAACTGGGCGGCCTAGTGGCTAACGGCACGGGCAGTATAGTGCACACTTTCGAAGCTGTGGGCAAAGGAACGCAAGGGCTGTGGGCTACTCTAATTTCTGGCCCTAAACAATTGCTTATAAATATAATAAGTATATTTTTAGGCCTTGCCTTTGTGCTTTTATGTGCATTTATAGCAATAAAAGTTTTGCTAGCTTACATAAAGCGGTGGGCTAATGACAATCTGCAGAATCCACACGTCGCTCGGGCACGGAAGTCTGAGACTTGGGTGAGAAAAAGACTGGCCCAGGGGGCGGAGTGGCTGAGTGGCAGGTGTGCTCGCTGGAGACACAGAGAGCCGGGTACCCCGCCGCCTACAAGGTCAGGGACACCGACAAAAGTATCGGGCAGAAGAGTAGCTCTCGACTGCGATGAGCCGTGTGAAATGGTTGAGATGAGGCCATTAAATAAGCTTTCTCCAGATGAAACTGAACAGTTCGTGAAAGAATTGACCGGATGGACAGGCGAATTGCGCTTACCTGGAGGCAAAAGTATAACTTTGGCCCAGATTCCTGAAGAAACGGAACAAAATCCGGTTGAAATTCAAAAATTATAAAATGTCCAGAAAAATGGAAATTGGCTTAATTGACCAACAATCACGCCCGACTGTGCGCGTGTGGTTTAATAATTCAAGTTTTGGCACTGGCATGCTTGATACCGGTGCAGAAATGTCTTGTCTAAGCAAAGCCACATACGATAGTTTGGCAAAATTAGGAATTTGCAAAGGAGGCCTTGACAAAAATGGCCCAGTACCGATAGTTAGCGTATCGGGACATAACTTGAGAGTCTATGGACAAATAACCTTGGACATTATGACCTTGGACATCCAGGTCCCAGTGACATTTTCTGTCATTGACAGTTTTTCAAAGGTTTATGACCTCATATTGGGGGTTGATTTTTTGAAGAAAATTGGTCCAATAGAGATCAATGTGAGGGATAAGGAAATCAAGGTTTTAACTGATATTAAGCAGATAGCATCAGGTTATGTGCAGGTTTTTCCAAAAAAGCCTATAGAATTATCACCAGGTGAAACTTCCTTGGTACATTTGGCACCAAATGTGACAAAATTGCCAAATGGGCAGATGTACATATTTCACCCAGAAAAAAGGGAGAAAAAAGATCTTTTCTCAGCAACAGGATTAGTTGTGAGCAGAAATGGGACAATTGCAGTACCAATTCAAAATTATGGTGAAAAAACCATGACAATTAAAGAAACCTGCCTATTGGGTTACTTGGAGGTCAGAAATGACATAAAAAACTCCAAAAAACTGAAAAATGTAGGAAATGCTACTGTTTTTGGATTGAGAAAATCTGGATTTAAATGTCCTAGGGTGAAAATTCCTAGAATAGATGTCCTGGAGTCAAATGACAAGGGCACATCTGGCACCAACATAGGGTGCGGAGCAATTGGCTTAGGGGAATTCTGGAAGGTCACAAAGCTACCGGCGGATGGCTGGGAAGCGAGTCTTTCGGGCGTTCAGGAAAGCGCGGCCGTAGAAGAGCTCGAGAAAAGAGTTCCGCTAAAAATTCACCTAGAAAATATTCGCACAAAAGCGAAAATCGGTTCAGAAAAAACGCCAAATAATTATAAAAAAGCGATTTTAAAATTAATATTACAATACCAAGATTGTTTTGGACGAGATGATTATGACATAGGAGGTTGTGATCTTGTGGAACACAAGATAGAGTTGACGGATTATACACCGTTCGACAAAAGTAGACCTATTGCTCTGGCAAAAAGAGCGGCTGTAGAAGCAAAAGTAACGGAGCTTCTTAAACAAGGAGCAATCGAGCCGAGTGATTCATCGTATTCAAGTGCGGTTGTTTTGGTCCCAAAACCAGACAAATCAGACAGAATTGTTCATGATTATCGCCATTTGAATTCAAAAACGGTGAAGGACATTTATAATTTGCCAAGTGCAGATTACATTCTGTCAACATTGACCGGAATGAAATTTTTCGTTGCTATGGATTTACAGGCAGGATATTTCCAGCTAAAAATGCGGGAAAGTGACAAAAAATTCACTGCTTTTCGAATGCACGTTGGCCTGTTCCATTATTTGCGCCTGCCAATGGGGGCTTGCAACGCAGTGTCGACCTTCCAAAGGTTGATGCAGACAGTGATGAAAGATTTGCTGTGGAAGAATGTTTGGGTCTACATAGATGACTTGCTTGTCGCTGGAAAAACATTTGACGAACTTTTGACAGCTTTAGAAGAAACACTAAAGCGGCTACGCAAAGCTAAATTAAAATGCAAACTGCGAAAATGCGAGTTTTTGAAAGATGAAGTCAAATATTTAGGGCATATAATTTCAAAAAATGGGAGCCGAGTAGATGATACAAAAGTTGAGGCCATCAGAAATTATGTGCGGCCAGCATCGGTGAAAGCCTTACAAAGATTTTTAGGCTTATGTTGTTATTATCACAAATTCGTGAAAGATTTTGCGACAATCGCAGAACCGCTTTACGCCTTGTTAAAAAAGGGCATAAAATATAGATGGGAAGACAGCCAGGAAGAGGCTTTTGTGGCGTTAAAAACAGCGCTGTCTTCACCGCCGGTTCTGTCGTTTCCAAGTTTGGACCCAAAAAGGCCCTTTATCATAAGGTCTGATGCTTCATTAACAGGTATGGGAGCAATTTTGTCGCAAAATGACAATCAGGACAATGAAAAAGTCATTGCTTATGCCAGTCGTACTTTGAACGATGCAGAGAGGCGTTATCCAATAGTAAAATTGGAAGCGGCAGCAATTTTGTTCGCTTTGAATAGGTGGAAAACCATAATTTATGGTCATCCAGCTATTATCATAGAAACGGATCATAAACCGTTGGAATATATGACAAATAATTTTACGGCAAATGCTATCTTGAATAGATGGGCATTAAAAATATGTGATTATCAGCCGCAATTACGCTACAAAAAAGGCTGCGACAATACTGCCGCCGATGCTTTATCAAGAATGTATGAAGAATTACCCCAACCATTTCCGGGTATGAATTCAGATTCGTACAAAGTTACGGCAAAAGCAGGAAAAAATTCTGCTTTGATTTCGAAGAAAATTTGTGAAAATTGTGGGGAAAATGAAAATCTCACAAAATTTAAGTTTTGTGAAAAATGCTCTGCAAAATTAGAGCAAAGTCAAAAAATTTGTCACAAATGTGGAAAAAAATGTGAGGAACAAAGGAAAATTTGTGGAAAATGCCACAAAAAAGTTAGAAGCCCAGAAAAAATTCTGGAAAATTCAGAAAACTCACAAAAAAATGTGACTTTTTCACCAGAATTAGCAATTTTTGGTGATGATGGGAAAAAACTTGAGGCAAGAATGGCCGAAATTTCAACTCAGGATGAGCCGTTGAAAGAAACTCAACAGCAAATTTGCACAAATATCCGCAAAGCGCAAAAAACTAATAATTTTTGCAAAGGAATGAAGGATTACTTGTCAAATGGAACAGTTCCAGAAGACTATGATCTGGCGACGAAAATAATCAGCCAGAGCCACCTCTATTTCATCGAAGACGATCTAGTCTTCCTTGATGGGGGAGGGGTGGAGGGTCGGTTATACGCCCCTAGATCTGTTGTTCCATTTATCCTGAAGACATTTCATTCGGGAATATTTAGCGGACACTTCGCATATTTGCGCTGCTATCAGAACATAAAGAAAAAGTTCTTTTGGGAAAATATGGTGAAGGACATAAAAGCCTTCTGTGCAGCTTGCAAAGATTGCCAGGTCAGCAACCCAGCCAACTATGGGGGCAGGGAAAAGCTGCGGTCTGTGGTAGCCACAAGACCTTGGGAATTAATAGCTTCCGACATTGTGGGGCCTATCAATCCTGCAGTGCGAAGTCATCGTTACATATTAACGGTAACTGATATCTTTAGCAATTATGCCATTGCTAAGCCGATGAAAGATATGCTAGCCAAGACTGTAGCAGGCATTGTAGTATCAGAAGTAGTATTGATACATGGGAAGCCTAGCAGATGGTTGACCGATAGAGGAACGCAGTTTACCTCGTCTTTGGTCAAACATTTGACAGATCTGATTGGAACGGCAAAGATCCAAACTTCAGCTTACCATCCACAAGGGAATGGAAAATGTGAGCGATTCAATAAGAGTTTGGCTCTGATATTGACTAAATATTGCCATGCTAACCCTTCAAAGTGGTTGGATTTCCTGCCGTATGCGGTATTTGCATACAATGCTAGCTTCTGCAAGGTCATAGGCGATACCCCTTACCATGCTCTGTTTGGTACAGATTGCCAGCTACCCCTACCACCTGGGTTGGAGTATTCTCGGATGGATTATCCGGTGAACCAGCGAGATTACTTGCTGGCTGCCAGAGAGAACCTGAGATTAGTGCAAAAGCTAATGCGAGAGCGCACTGCTGCACAACAAGCAGCATATCGCGAACGATATGACCGTTCAGCGAGGCCCTCAGTGCTAAAAGCTGGAGAGCTGGTGTACTACAAAGTGTTCGTAAGGAACAAGTTTGAGCCTCGCTGGAGCGCTCTTTGGCGGATTATGGAGATAAAAGGCTCCAATGCTCATATAGTAAGAGTTGTGGGCGAACCTCAAGTGACCAAATGGGTGCACTTAGACCAGCTAAAGCTGCACGTAGAAATGCCACCCGGATTGGTTGTGCAGTATGAGGACGATGACGACGAAGAAAATGTCGGCGCACCCGTTCCAGGCATGGCGCTGCCCCTCCCGGCTCCCGCGGCTGCCCAGCCATTGCCGGCGCCTAGGGCAGTGTTGCCATTGCCTGCTCCCGCGGCCACCTTGCCGGCTGCGCTACCTTGGCCAGATCCCATAGCAGAACTGCCTATGGGGCACACTATTCCGGCGCCTGCCAGGGAGGCTCCGACTGCTACGACCAGCAATAAAGCTGAGTCGACAGCGCAGAAGGCGGGCACCTCAACGGCCAGTGACAAAAGCACTGCGCTAGGGAAAGCAAAGCCCGCCGGCGGCAAGGGTCCGGGTACCAGTCGAGAAGGACTGGTGCTGAAGGTGAAGAGCACCAAAAGCTCTAAGCAATCTAGTTCTGGTCCTGTCCAATGCGAACGAGCAGTGGCACCTACGGCTCCTTCCTCCAGACGGAACCCAGAGGCCCCCGACAGTAAATCGGAGACCACTGGGGACCGCCCGAGGCTAAGGCCTGCACCAAATCCTGTCCCTCGCCTCACATATAAGTGAGAGCTGGTGGGGGGGTGTGAGGTGCGAGGAAGAGCCGAGGTCGAGCGTCTCGGGCTACTTGGTGGCCGAGGAGCACGTGAAGAGCCTCGGCGGCTGCTGCGTCACCGCCATGATTCAGCCCAGTGGATGCTATGTCTACGTTTGTGTTGACTGCGGTGATCGTTGCTGCCTCCTCTTCCTATCCTCTATTCAGTCCACTTTCCATCCAGTAAAGCCTAGCGCTCGGAAGAGCTGCCCTTGCCACAGAAGCAACACCACGCGTCCCTCACAGCGCTGGCATTGGCCACGGCAGCGTGGGCGGGCCAGGTAGACAGCGGCCGCCTCCCGGTTCAGGATGAAAGCGAGGAGCTTGGCCAGACCGCCGGAGATGCAGATGCTCGGCTGAGCTACCACCAGATTCCCTTGGAGATTGACTCTGGGTGGCAGCAGACTGGGCATTGAGGCTCAGTCCTTTGCTCAGCAGCGCCAGCAATAGAGCTCCACAGAGAGTCGCTATTGGCAAGGCTGAGCTGAGGTGGAGGAGTGGGGTTCCTGGACAATGTTGAGCAAGGCTGTAGGGTACCACACAGAGTCGCCATCCCCGGGCAGCGAGAGGCCAGTTAGTTGCCTTTCTTCACTTCTTGTCTCTCGCTGCTGAGTAGAGGGGGCAGGGCCGTTGGGAGGGGAGGAGAAACTAAGTTGCAGGCCATCCAGAGGCCTTAAGGTTGCTGGCCAGGTTGAGTAGAAGGGGGAGGGGGGCTGGCGGCGAGCTAGGTGGCGTTTGGTTGGAGTTAAAGCTTCCGACAGTGAAGCCCCCCTTTCTAAAACAGCAATAGCTTGGTCAGCTCTGTATCCAGGAGACAATGGAGGCTGCCCAGTACGCCGGTCGCATTTGCCCTTGCTCTTAGTTCTGTAGGCAAGACTTGAACTGCAGTCGGCAGAGTAGAGATGGCGCAAGGGATCCTCCCACTGTGCTCCAGCTTCAGGTTTGTATCGCTGTCCCATCTCAGGATGCTGGGCGATGTAGGGGCCGTCCACAAATGTTCATAGCAGAGGCAGGGCAAAGATGGCATAAATGCTGAACTAATCTGCTTGCAGCCAACAGAGTGTGGCAGGGAGCAGTAGCAGAGATTGTTCTGAGTGGAGTCTTTGGCCAGCTGTCTGTTGCTGAAGGCGGGTGGCAAGAGATTGAAGTCGCAGTGGATGCTGTCCATGATTGCATACTCGTAGTAGGCCTTGAAGAACAGATTGCAGCTGATGCCATCCCTGAAGCCATTGAGAACGTGGTGCCCCTTGGTTCAGGAAGTGCGCTGTCTTCAAGTGGGCCAAAGGCGGTGCTTCAAAAGGTTCCTTGGTTGCGTTTGATGTTGACGCAGGGCAGGAGACCCTTTGAGGTCTAGAGTGGGCACCTTCCAGACAGTGAACTTCATGACGCTGTACGCATACATGCAGTTGCCGAAGGCATTGCGGAAGCCGTCCAGGATTCTGTAGGCCTGGTACACCACTGACCTCTGGCTGTAGGCACAGGAAGGAAGGGAAGTGACAGTGATGGCCTTTGTGGAATTGAGGAGACTTCTTCCAAAGGTGGAGCTTCATGGCGCTGTGCGTGTACATGTAGCTGCTGGAGTAGAAGGCAGCGCAGATGCCGGACTAGTTCCGCTTGATGCTGGAGCAGAGGATAGGCAGCAAGGGGTGGCCGCAGTCGAACTGGCGGAGTTTGGAGGCCAGGTGGGCGGAGCTGATGGCGAGCTGGAAGTGGCAGAAGCCGCAGTCAAAGTTGTCCAGGATGCTGAACATGTTGCAGCCCGCTGCGTTCAGGTTCCAGTTGTGGCCGTCCAGAAAGCCATAGCAAAAGCAGCAGTAGGTGTCCAGGAGCCATGTGGTCTTCAAGGATGGGCAGAAGGAGGAGGGCGTGGGTCTCTGGGCCCCTTGTGGATGGCATTGCTGTCAGAGCACATGCAGAGGGCGAAGGCCTCGAAGGCGTTGCGCTCTCAGTTGACGCTGTCCATGAAGTAGTCCTTCTGGCCGTAGGTGAGCAGGCTGGGGTTGCAGATGGCCAGCAGGGCGTAGAGGCCACAGTGGATGTAGTCCACCAGGCTGTGTCCATGCAGGCCACCGTCAATCATCAAAGAGTAGAGGTCAATTGGTGATGGCTGGTGCAGATTGCAGCAGGCAGCAGTGATGTGGTGATGGTGACAGCGGAGTCCTGGGAGAAGTCCGGGTGACAGCGTCCATGCACTGATCTGTGCAGGCTGGGCATGCGGTGGTCCAGCTTGTGGACAGAGGTCTCCTCCATGCCAGAGTAGTCCATGGTGATGAGTAGGGCAAACTGGTTGGTGTCGGGTATCCTCAGTGTCGGATATCCTCAGTGTTGGGTGCCCTATCCAGTGTTGGGTACCCTATCCCTCCTGGCCGGGCCTGGGCTGTGTTCCGTGGCAGTTGGAGCCGCAGAGACAGTGTCAGAACCAAAAGTTTCTGCTCCTCTTTCTGCCCTGTTTCTGCTGGTCTCTTGTGTCAATGCCAGGTATTCCCATCATAACTGGGTAGAGTGGCTGGACCCCATGGTGAGGATGGCCGGAAGTACGGAGAGCTAGCCAAGTAGTGCTGATGGCAGTGCAACAGTTGCAGACCAGGCATCACTGATGACCATGCCATCCAGATGGCCAGGGGGTGATAGCAGGCCAGGCAGCGCAGATAGCCAGGGGCCAATGGTGGGCTGGGTAGTGCAGATGGCCAGGCGGCGATGGTGGGCCAGGGAACACAGATGGCTAGGCGGTGATGGCAGGCCAGGTGGCGCAGATGGCCAGGCAGTGATAGCGAGTCAGGTAGCGCCAATAAACTGGCGGCAATGTTGGTGAAAAATCTGTGGTTAAAAGGTGTCACTTAACACCTTAGATCTATTAGGTTGCCATACAGTTTGAATTTATGGATTTCATTGCTAGCTTGCTAGTTCCATTTTTGTGTCGCGGGTCTGAAAATCACAAACTTGACCTACTGCGCCAACCTACTTTCAATCAATTAGCGATTGTGAGCCATTGGAGGCATTTTGAATGCTCCCATTCTAGGTCATAGTATAAAATTAACCCCTTTTTCAGATCCAATCATAAAACTGGGGGATGGCCATTTTAGGTTATTGAATAGAGGTACCTTTTTGATTTGAAAGTGTTGTATGAAAAAATAAAAATAAAATTCTTCCAAGTCACTCTATGTATCTACCTTCAGCTTCCACCACTTTGTGGAGGCGGGTAGGAATAGTCTGGGTGGCAGTGATCATGGGAGGGCATCCCACTCCAGCAGCGGCCTCTATAGACTCAAACCTATCAAAAAGGCTGTCTTAAAAGCTTGAGGCCAGCTAGAACAATGCTTCAAAGTAAAATCACATCTGAAAGGCTTCTGACTTCTTGCGTTGGCATATTTAAATTATTAAACAGATGCTTTCTCTCTAGTTCTGTGATAGAGGTTACTAAATAGGTTACTCTCTACCAGTTACTCTCTAGCTCTCTGTGATATATTGGGCTGGCGCGAGGGAGCATAGCGACCGTCAGCACCCAGCCCCTCTTTTCGACCCAGGTGTTTTCGGGGTTATTGTTCGTTTTCGGGGTTATTGCTAGATCTTAAAATTGATAAGGCTCCTGCTCCTCATAGAAGAATCCAATCGTTCTGATTCTTTTTGCATTGGAAAGAGCATCATCGAATCGCCCAAAACTTGCAGCAATCATTAGAAAATCACTCAAAACCATTTGTTCGAACTCCTTCTTCTTCTCCCTCTCCTTCTTCTCCTTCTCCGCATCTATTCAGTGGAAGATAGTAGGTATTTAATCGGCCTGTACTTTAGGCATCAATTGGCAAGGTTCAATGGTAATTCTGTGCAATTAATATCATCTAAGTCTACAAAGGAAGTTGTGTGGCTGTGTGGTCAAGTGGCTTGTCTAATTGACTCGATTCAGAGATGACCAGGTTCAAACCTTCTTTGATCCTTTTATTTTATTCTTTTATTTTTTTTATCTTAAAAGTGGAAGAAATATGTGGTACCATTGGCAGACCAAAAATAATACTCCTTGTTCCCAAAAATCGATTGCCCTGAGTTTAAGACAAGAAAAATTCCCAAAAATATGTTAATTTTCCAATGAATTTGAGGCATGTATGCGGCCCCTAGAAGGCCCCCCTGGGGGTCCCAAAAGTTGCCCCCCCCTGGGTTCCCAAAAGTTGGGCCCCCTGGGGGTCCCAAAAGTTGGCCCCTGTGGGGGCTTGTCTTAACATGCATCAAAACAACATTATAGACTAATTTCTGTGGGTCTTTACCCTGCTCAGCACTAAAACCATTCAATGGCATTTATGATGGATGGACATTTATTGATAAATGGCTGAAGTATTGGGCTTGCGCGAACGGAGCTTTAGCGAAGTGTCAGCGCCAAGCCCCTCTTTTCGACCCAGGTGTATGTTTTGAGGGTTATTGCTAGATCTTAAATTTGATAAGGCGATTGCTCGTCACAGAAGGCTCCAATCGCTCTAATTTTTTCACCATTGGAACGAGCAACATCGAATTGACTATAGTTTATCTTTTGAGTTTTTCGTAAAACATTTGATTTTAGGGTGAAAAATGCAAAAAACCATTTGTCCGAACTCCTCCTTCTCCTTCTCCTTCTTCTCCGCATCTATTCAATGGATGATAGTAGGTATTCATTTCTTCCCCCACAATCCTTCCCTGGGTCCTTGGGCCTCATGTATTGACTTTTGTTCATAAGTCTTCAGTTAAGCTGCTATGTATATGCATCTGTGGTGTAGTGGTCTATGCGATTAAACGGCTGGGTGAAACTGTGAGGTTCGAATCCTTTTTAGGCAATCATTTTTATCTTGGAAGCTTTAAGTTGAAAAAACAACTGGTACCATTGGCAGGTCAAAATTAGAGCTCTTTTCTCCCAAAAATCGATTGCCCTAAGCATATATCATGAAAATTTCACAAAAATATGTTAGTTTGCCAATAAATTTAAATTGTATATTTGATTTTCGATTTTTTTTGTTATATTTTTTGAATCATTATGTTTTTATTTATATTTTATTTTTTTATCCATTAATATCCGGCTGACACCTGGTTTCCCCCCCATGAGACCTCCCCCCCCAATCAAGAACCCCCCCCATGAAAGTTTCCCCCCCATGCAAGTTCCCCCCCCCCCCATGCAAGTTTCCCCCCCCCCAAGAAGTTACTTACTAGAGTGACCTATCAAGACCCATGCACATTCGCTAAGTCGTCTCTGTAACCAACTAGGAGATATATGAAATTATGATTTGGGGGGGGGGGAAACTAGTCGTCGATCACAAACAGTGGCTGGCAGGTGAATGAGGCTTGGGGGGGGGGGAAACTAGTCGTCGATCACAAACAGTCGCTGGCAGGTGAATGAGGCTTGGGGGGGGGGGGGAAACTAGTCGCGGATTTTGACGACTACTTTCCCCCCCCCCCAAGACACAATTGCACCTATTTCCATCTGGAGACTAAGAGATGGCCAGGAGACGAGTTAGGATTAGTCACTCATGTAGGTAAAATCTTGGGGGGGAAACCTTCATGGGGGGGGTCATCCCCTTGGGGGGCCGGTAACCCGGCATGGTGGGGGGGTTATGGCCATGGGGGGGGAAACTAGGCGTGAGCCTAATATCCTAATATAGTTTCGATTTTTTTATGTTTGTTATATTTTTTCAATGAGTTTATTTTTATTTGTTTATTTTTCATACATTTAAAAAACAAGTATATGGCGCAAAGCGCAATAGGTGACCGCGGAGCGCTTACGCCTTCACATGTAGCAAAATCCATAAATTTAGGAAAATTTCTGCTGTGAGGGTGAACATTGCATCTCAAAAGAAAAAGTATGTGGTTTCTCAACCATTTTCAAAAGTAAGCACAGAATTGGAATCGTTATATACGACTTGTGAATCAAAAAACCAAAGTCTTCTGTTCAATTATTAGCCGTTCAGCTGCTACTAATTATTGATGCTATTGTCATGCATGAAAGTTTGTCACTCAAGAAGGCAAGTCTGTGGTTTCTCAACCATTTTTAAAAGTAAGCACAGATTTGGAATTGTTATATACGACTTGTGAACAAAAAAACTCAAGTTGCCTGTTCAATTACCAGCCGTTCAGCTTTTTACAGCATACCCAAATTTTAAACCTTTCTACCCAAAAAAGTAATGTTTCAAATGCTCGGAAACCGGTTCCACCCCTCCAGATCTTCCTAAAATAGCATTACCTTTCAGGAAAAAAAAAGTTTGTCCCAATCCGTTGAGAATTGACCCTTTTACAGCATACCCAAATTTTAAACCTTTCTACCCAAAAAAGTAATGTTTCAAATGCTCGGAAACCGGTTCCACCTCTCCAGATCTTCCTAAAATAGCATTACCTTTCAGGAAAAAAAAAGTTTGTCAAGATCCGTTGAGAATTGACCCTTTTACAGCATACCCAAATTTTCAACCTTTCTACCCAAAAAAGTAATGTTTCAAATGCTCGGAAACCGGTTCCACCCCTCCAGATCTTCCTAAAATTGCATTACCTTTCAGGAAAAAAAAAGTTTGTCAAGATCCATTGAGAATTCGCCCGGGGCCAGCATTTCCAGATATATATATATATATATATACATATCAGGACAAAAGTTTAGTAACCTCTATAGACCGCGGAGCGGCCCTTCGGGCCGCTCCGCGGTCAAAAATTTATATATACATTTTATACTATATTAAAAGTGGAAGAAATAACTGGTACCATCAGCAAGCCAATTGTGGGTCTCTTTTCTCCAAATTTTGTAATTGCCTCGAGCAAAAAGTCATGGAAATACATCTACTACTAGTGGAATCTGCTGCGTCATCTGTATTTTGTTTTTGGCGCGCATGGAAAGAGACACTGAACTGCGCGCCAAAAACAAAATGCAACTGTCCAAGCAGCAGATTCCACTAGTAGTAGATGTATTTCCATGACTTTTTGCTCGAGGCAATTACAAAATTTGGAGAAAAGAGACCCACAATTGGCTTGCCGATGGTACCAGTTATTTCATACTGATGCTAAGACCTTGCTCCTCCTACTTGATTGGAGAGCTGTCAGACTCGGTGCAATCAGTGTCAGCCAAACTGCTACACTGTCAATCCTGCAAGGAGTGATCATTGTGTGGCTGCTGACCTGGCCCTGAGGAATGAGATTATCTGCAAAGCCCAAGACAAGGCTGCCCGCATCTTCTCCATCAAGGACTGCAAAAATCTAAACTTCCATGTTCCTCAAAAAATTAAAAGATCTTCTAAAAAACTTCCTTTGTTCATATTTAGAAACTCGAGGTTGCTGAGTATGCAGGGAGGTAGGCTAATATTGGGCTGACTCTTTCTGAGCATGAATGTACAGGGCCGGTACCGAAATATCTGTGATTTTGTTTTGAGTGGATTTTCTGATTGAATAGAGGTACCTTTTTGATTTGAAAGTGTAGTATGAAAAAAGAAAAATAAAATTCTTCCAAGCCACTCTATGTATCCCCTGAATGTCTTATTGAGAACAGTGAACCCTAAGAACCTTAAGAAGGGTGCTTAAGGTTACAACTAGAGTTCTTAGTGCTCTAAAGGTTCACTGTTCTCAATAAGACATACAGCCCTATGTATCTACCTTCAGCTTCCACCACTTTGTGGAGGCGGGTAGGAATAGTCTGGGTGGCAGTGATCATAGGAGGGCATCCCACTCCAGCAGCTGTGCATTCTTCAGCCCCTGAATGTTTTGTAGGGATCGGGGTAGGTCCAGGTATGGAGGGTGGTTCAGATGGTAAAGTCAATCGGATTGAAGGCAGGGGAGCTGAGGGGGGGCAGGGGGACCCCTGGATGAGGGGCTGAGAAGGACAAGTGGTGTCCACAGAATCAGTTGATGCTGGCATTCACAGTGTGACAGGGGGTGTCATTGGTGGCAGTGGACAGCTATAGTGGCTTTCTCTGGACTAGATACAAACGTAGAAATGGTTTGGTAAGACCTCTGAACCCTTCCTTCATGTTCCGAACCACTGCAACGGCCTTGGGGTGATGCAAATGCAAGCGGCAATCACAGATATTTCGGTACTGGCCCTGCAGGAAGATCCTGGCTCACTGAATTGGTTGAATTGGAAATAAGGAAGAATTGATGGAGGAACTAGTTGGGCTGGCATGAACAACACTTTAGCAAAGTGAATGCAAAGTTGGCTCCCCGGGAATCCCAAAAGTTGGCCCCCCCTGGGGGTCCCAAAAGTTGGGCCCCCTGGGGGTCCCAAAAGTTGGCCCCTGTGGGGGCTTGTCTTAGCATGCATTCAAACAACATTTTAGACTAATTTCTGTGGGGCCTTACCCTGCTCAGACCCTTACCCTTACCCCTCTCCAATTCAGAGTGATTTACCAATAGAAACAGCTAAAATTCAAGTTTTAATTTTTGAAACATCTGGCTACCGGATTTGTGCAAAATTGCAGGATAATTCAATTTTATGGATAGATTCGTGTTCAGCACCAAAATTTATCTAATAGGGCCCAAAAATAGAGCCAATTTCCCAATAATAACCCCTAACTCAATTTTTGAGTATTGAAACATTAGGTTTCTGGGTTATAACTCGAGAACAAATTATTTCCGCTGAGCTCCCATAGCAGGGCGGCAAGCAGAAAGAGGCAATTAGAAGGCTCATTAAAAAACCTTGCTTAAAATTTAAGGATTCTCCCATTTCATCATATTGCGATGCCCAAACCTGCCATTGCAAAAAGGTTAAACTGCAAGAGCACTGCTTAATTTTGATGCCATTGAATGGTTTTAGTGCTGAGCAGTGTAAGGATCCACAGAAATTAGTCTAAAATGTTATTTGAATGCATAATAAGTTTTTGCCAACTTTTGGGATCCCCAGGGGGGCCAACTTTTGGGATCCCCAGGGGGTCCAACTTTATTCCAGGGGGTATGTATATTTCTGGAAATGCTGTCCATGAGCGAATTCTCAACGGATCTTGACAAACTTTTTTTTTCCTGAAAGGCAATAATATTTTAGGAAGATCTGGAGGGGTAGACTTGGAATTTGAGCACTTGAAACATTACTTTTTTGGGTAGAAATGTTGAAAAATGGGGTATGTGGAGAAATGGCGAATTCTCAACGGATTTGCACAAACTTTTTTTTCTGAAAGATAATGAAATTTTAGGAAGATTTAGAATGGTGAAACCGGTCCCAAGAAATTTGAAACATTACTTAATTGGGTAGAAAGGTCAAAAATGGGGTATGTTGAGAAATGGCGAATTCTCAACGGATTTGCACAAACTTTTTTTTCCCTGAAAGGTAATAGAATTTTTAGGAAGATCTAGAATGGTGAAGCCGGTCCTGGAGAATTTGAAACATTACTTAATTGGGTAGAAAGTTTAAACAAGGTATTCTCGGTTGTTGCCAAGATGCATGGCCTTTGTTCCAGATAATAAGCTAAGCAATTCCTTTTAACTGCTTTGAGATACTGCCGCAGCACCAAAAACACCAAAAACACCAAAAAACACCAAAAATATTTTTTGAAACACCAAAAATATATGGATGTTCAAATTTTTGAAACATCAAGATTTTAGGTTTTTGACTATAAATCAAGAAATAATAAATGTGTCAAAAAATTCTATTATCAACTTCAATATATCATCATTAGAGACGTACATGCCAAAATTCAACTGATTTCATTGAAAAACCATTGATTTATGGACGTTCAAGTTTTTGAAACATCAAGAATTTAGGTTTTTGGCCATAAACTGAGAAATAACAAATATTTCGGAAATTCCTTTTGCCAGCTTCAAGATAGCACCTTGACGGACGTACCTGCCAAAAATCAGTCAATTTCGTTGAAAAACCAGTGATTTATAAATTTTCGTACTTTGAAACATCAAAAAACTGAGTTTTGGGCAAAAATCGAAAAATTACGTCTAGCCCAAAAAATGGCCTGGAGATACCACCCAGACGGACCTTCATGCAAAATTTCAGCCAATTTGGTTGAGAAACCGCGGAGGCCCGCCCCCGGAATGACACATATATATTCACAAGTCATATATACCAATTCTAAATATATGCTTACTTTTGAAAATGATTAAGAAACCACAGACTATTCCTTTTGAGAGACAATGTGCACCTTCACAATGAAAATTTTCCTTTATTTTCAGGTGTTGCTACATGTGAAGTTGGAAGTGCTCTGCGGTCACCTATTGCGCTTTGCGCTATATACTTGTTTAAGAGGGGAATCGTATTTTGGCTAAAAAATACTGAACGACCATTTTTGACCGCGGAGCGGCCCGAAGGGCCGCTCCGCGGTCTATAGAGGTTACTCAACTTTTGTCCTCATATATATGTATATATATATATATATATGTATGTATATATTTCTGGAAATGCTGGTCCTCACCGAATTCTCAACGGATTGGGACAAACTTTTTTTTTCCTGAAAGGTAATGCAATTTTAGGAAGATCTGGAGGGGTGGAACCGGTTTCCGAGCATTTGAAACATTACTTATTTGGGTAGAAAGGCTTGAAAATTGTAATATACAGTTTTTGCGCTGTATCTCCTGTAATCTTGAGATTTGCACAGAAGACTTGAGTTTTTTTGTTCACAAGTCATATATAGCGATTCCAAATCTGTGCTTACTTTTGAAAATGGTTGAGAAACCACAGACTTACTTTCTTGAGTGACAAACTTTCATGCACGGCAATGTCATCAATAATCAGTAACATCTGAACGGCTAAGAATTGAACAGAGGACTTGAGTTTTTTTGTTCACAAATTGTATATAGCGATTCCAAATCTGTACTTACTTTCGAAAATGGTTGAGAAACCACAGACTTACCCTCTTGAGTGACAAACTTTCACACATGCTAATGGCATCAATAATCAGTAACAGCTGAACGGCTAAGAATTGAACAGAGGACTTTGGTTTTTTGATTCACAATTCATACATAACGATTCTAAATCTGTGCTTACTTTTGAAAATACATGAGAAACCACAGACTTGCCCTTTGGAGTGACGAAATTCCATGCATTCATATTGTAAGCTGGAAGGTGGTGTGCTCCGCGGTCACCTATTGCGCTTTGCGCCATATACTTGTTGGTTGAATTTTTGTGGGCCCAAAAAAGTGTGGCCAGGCCCGGAAGCAAGAGGCAAGCAACCAGGGCGATGTTGGCCACAGAGGTAGGCGTAGGCGGCGGCACCTTTCCGGGCAGTTTCGAGATTAGAGGAGGCCTCACAGTTTTCAGCGCAAGCTTGGAAGCTCTCGTACTCTCTTCAATCCTATGGCTTGGTCATAGGCTGAGGTGAATAGGGATATTTCTTTTGTTTTTCTTTTTATTGCCAATTATCCCATTTTCAATAAACATAAATATTACCACTTATCCACATCAAACTCCAAATCCCATTTTACCTGCACACTGCGCTTAGCTTAGGCAGTAGGCTGTAGATGTTCAGGAGTTCCTTATCCTCCGTGGTGGTTTTCACATTGTTCGTTAATTTTTTGAGGCAAGTTTCGCATGGCTCTGAAACTTCTGATGATCATATTTGAGAGCAGGTGGGGTTTTTACTACGGAAGGAGGCTGATTTTGCCATTTTTTACACAGCTACATCTTCACAATTACAAATTACTTTATCATGAAAATTTATTAGAATTTGCTCCTAAATGTCAGCTACATTGGTGCAAACGGATTTATTTTATTTCATTAAGCTCTTTCAATCGAAAATTGACTAACCACCCATGGAAAGATTAAAAAGCAGAAGCACGAATAGCAAAGGCACCATGAATACAGCTTCGATTGGACAAATATTCTTTAAACTTTGTGCGATAGCTTCCAAATTTTCTGGTGGCCTGCTCAAATCTTTGGTTTTTCTGCCAACTCAGGGGGTGCTGCAGGTTTGCGCGACGACTGTTGGTCAGAATTAATGTACGCATTGATTTTCATAAAAAAACAAACGAGTCCGTATACATAATATATCTGGTACCATTGGCAGGCCAAATGTGGGTCTCTTTTCTCCAAATTTTGCAATTGTCTCGATTAAAAAGTAAAGGAAATACAATTTATACTAGTGGAATCTGCTTGGACAGTTGCATTTTGTTTTTGGCGCGCATTTCAGTCTCTTTCTATGCGCGCCCAAAAACAAAATGCAGATGACGTAGCAGATTCCACTAGTATAAATTTCAGATTCCACTAATTTCCTTTACTTTTGACTCGAGACAATTGCAAATTTTGGAGAAAATTTTGCAAATTTTGCCTGCCGATGGTACCAGATATTTCTTCCACTTTAAATATAATACAAAATGTATAAATACAAATTTTATAATGTTGGTTATATATTTAGCTAAGATTTTATTATATAAACAAATAATAAACAAAAAATAAACTTTTTAAAAAATATAACATTTTTTTAAATCGGAAATTACAATGCAAATCTATTGGCAAACTAAAAAATTGTGTGTGTGAACAAACAGTACTCCACGGTTTCTCAACGAAATTGGCTGATTTTTTGCATGAAGGTCCGTCTGGGTGGTGGCTCAGGGCGTTTTTTGGGATCGACGCCATTTTGATTGGTTCTGGATTTATGCTCAAAAAACCTCAAACATTGGGGCCTTGAAATTCGAAAATATTTCGTATTTGGAGCATTTTAAAGTTTATTATTAGTATTAAAAATTATTAATAAGTGTCAGAAACCATATTATGTAAATATTTTTTGCGCGACTTTCTCCACTGTACTAAACACACTATACGCGTTTGCTTGCAGTTAATGGTATGAGCAGGCGTATGACAAGAAGTGAGATGTTTTGACTGCAGACCAATGGGGAAGGTCAAGACAATTTAATGGGATGGATTTAATAGATTGTCTTAGCCCATCCTCGTCATTCCATCAGTTTAGCTTAAGCTCGTCCTGTTAAACTTTGGTTTATTCTCAAGGAGGAAAGATGAAGAGGGAGAGAGGAGTGAGGAAAGAACCATATCTTGGCGGCTGCGCACCTATTGGCGGCAGCCGATTGGCCTGGCGCGAGGGAGCGCAGCGACCGTCAGCGCCCAGGCCCTCTTTTCGACCCAGGTGTATGTTTTGAGGGTTATTGCCAGATCTCAAAATTGATAAGCGTTTTTCTCATCCCAGATAGCACCGATTGCTCTGATTTTTGCTGCAACGGAAAGGGCTACATCGAATTATGGGGGGTACTCGCGAAAAGCAGCATAAAAGTTTGGATTTGATGGAGAAAATCGAAAACAAGTTGCCGTCCGAACTCCTGCTGCCCTGCTCTTCCCTGCCCTGCTGCTTCGAATCTGCTAATGAACTAGAGAAGGTAGTCATTTCATCCCCCCACCCTTTCCCCCTCGTCCTTTGGCCTCATGAATTTATTGCTTATTTATAAACCTTCAGTTAAATTTTGTGCCATATGCTCCAGTGGCGTAGTGGTGCGAGCGATTGGCTGCTGGATCTAACTGGTGGGTTCGAAACCATCTCCAGCATAACTTTTATTTTTCTAAAGTTTTAAGTTGGAAATAACTGGTACCATCGGGAAGCCAAAAGTAAAGCTATTTTCTCCCAAAAAATCGATTGCCCCAAGCGTAAAACTAAAAAAATTTCCCAAAAATATTCGTTTGCCGAAATTTTTGCATTTGTTTTAATTTTCAAAACTTTCTTTATTTTAATTTTATTTCACGAATTTATTTATTTTTTTTTATTTATCTTATAAAATTTTAACTTAAAATATAAACAACAATAAAAAATAAAGTACATAAATTGACATAATTTATTTTTTGTATTTTTAAAGTTGAGGAAATATCTGGTACCATCGGCAAGCCGAAAGTAAAGCTCTTTTCTCCCAAAAATCGACTGCCCCGAGTATAAAGCAAAAGAAATTTTCCTACTACTAATGGAATCTGCTGTGTCATCTGTATTTTGTTTGAGCGCGCATGAAAAGAGTCTTAAAACTGCGCGCGAAAACAAAATGCAAATGCCCCACAAGCAGATTCCATTAGTAGTAGGAAAATTTCTTTTGCTTTATACTCGGGGCAGTCGATTTTTGGGAGAAAAGAGCTTTACTTTCGGCTTGCCGATGGTACCAGATATAATAACTTGTTAACCTGCCTGTTTTAGTCAGATGCACAATCGCTTACACCACTACACCACTGGTCCATATGAGTCCAATGTGTAAATATCTTGTACCATCGGCAGGCCAAATGTGGGTCTCTTTTCTCCAAAATTTGCGATTGCCTTGAGTAAAAAGTCAAGGAAATACAATTTATACTAGTGGAATCTGCTGCTTGGACAGTTGCATTTTGTTTTTTGCGCGCAGTTCAGTGTCTCTTTCCATGCGCGCCAAAAAACAAAATGCAGATGACGCAGCAGATTCCACTAGTAGAAATTGTATTTCCTTGACTTTTTACTCAAGGCAATCGCAAATTTTGGAGAAAAGAGACCCACATTTGGCCTGCCGATGGTACAAGATATTTCTTCCACTTTTAAAATAAAATAAAATGTATGAATACAAATTTTATATTGTTGGTTATATATTTAGTAAGGATTTTCTTAGACAAATAAATTAATGATAAATAAACTTATTTAAAAAATATACCAAAAAGAAAAGTTTCGAAAATGAAAAATAGAATGCAAATTTATTGGCAAACAAACAAATTTTTGAGAAATCTTCATTGCTCATACTCAGGCCAATCAATTTTTGGGAGAGAATTATCCTGCCGATGGTACCAGTTATTTTCTCAACTTTAAATACACAAAAATTAAAATTTTAAAAAACATATATACAGAGGCGAAAAAATACAGAAAGGCAAAAAAACTTTGCACTGGGGAGCCCTCACTTTGTACTCGAACCAAGCCCTCACTAGGTTAGGGGCAATCGACCAAACCACTCGACCACTGAGCCTTTGAATCAATTGTTCTAATTAAGTCTTAATTAATTGGACATCTAAGCCATTCGCATGCCCAAGTCTACCCTTTACCGTTGACCAATTGAATACCTACTATGGTCCATTGAGCAGATGCGGAGGAGTAGTAGTAGTGGGAGGAGGAGGAGGAGGAGGAGGAGGAGGAGGAGGAGGAGGAGGAGGAGGAGGAGGAGGAGGAGGAGGAGTTCGGACAAATGGTTTTGAGTGATTTTCTCTTGTGTTCTGCCTTTTTTAGCCAATTTCACGCGAGTTTTGGTCAATTCGATGGTGCCCTTTCCAATGCAAAAAGAATTAGAACGATTGGACCTTTCTATGAAGCACAAAATCCTTATCAATTTTAAGATCTAGCAATAACCCTCAAAACATACACCTGGGTCGAAAAGAGGGGCTGGGCGCTGACACTTCGCTAAAGCTCCGTTCGCGCCAGCCCAATGAACGGCTAAGATTAAATAAATACTTGAGGCCCAGGGACCTGTGGAAGGGGGGTGGGGGAAGAAATGAATACCTACTATCATCCATTGAATAGATGCGGAGGAGAAGGAGGAAGAGAAGGAGTTTGGACAAATAGTTTTTTGCATTTTTCTTAGTAAAATATACCATTTTATGCAAATGTCAAAAAAGAAACTACAGTCAATTCAATGTTGCTCTTTCCATTGCAAAAAGAATTAAAACGATTGGAGCTTTCTGTGAGTAGCAGCAGCCTTATCAAAATTGATATCTAGCAATAACCCCTAAAACATACACCTGGGTCCTAAAAAGGGGCTGGGCGCTGACGGTTTGCTTCGCTCACTCGCGCCAGCCCAATAAGTAGCTTAAGAGGCAGAATTCGATAGGCTCAAAAAGTGGAATGTCACTTTTGAAAAATGAAGGTTCTCAAAATCGAATGAACTTGTGCCACCATCAAAGGCAATTTAGTTCTCATCTCTATGCCACCAGCCGTTTCCCGAAAAACGGTTTGGTTGACCTGAAATGAGCATTTTTGTAACATGCACTTTTTTGAGACTTTGAAACCTGCAATTTCAGTTTTTTGAAATTTTTGTTGAAGAAATTTCCGATAATTGTGGACCTTTATATATCAAACGAAAGGCAATTTGGAGATAAAAAAGGTGGTGTATTTCAATTTTGGCATAAACTTTGCTGAAAAACGTAATTTCGAAAAATCGGAAATTTCGGTTTTCTCATTTTGACACAAAAAAACTGATAGCTCAAATTTGAGTGGTTTTGCCAAGGGGTGGACCATAACCACGTTAAAATTCAAATTCTTGCGGTCATTTTGATATATAATACATTGTGTCTTGGTTTGTTCCCATGGGCACTTTTTCCGATTGAAAATTTGCAGTCAACATTTGGCCCTATGTTAAAGCATAGGCAAAATTTCCGGAAAAAATTTTTTGTCTCAGATTTCCATTTTTACAGCCTAAATATCTTCTTTAGGGTCCAATACACCCTACTGCCACATTGGTTTCTTTGGTTTTTGTTCAAAATGGGTCAATCGTGAATCGACCTTCTCCTATGCTTAAGCTTAGGACTTCCCAGGCTACAACAAATATTTCTCTGTAGCAGCTGAACGGCTAAGAATCGCACACAAGACTTGAGTTTTTTTGTTCACAATTTATATATTCTGATTCTAAATCTGGGCTTGTTTTTGAGATTGGTGAAGAAACCACCGACTTGCTCTTTTGCCCTCTTCTTTAAATGCATGTGAATCTGTCACTCAAAAGGGCAAGTAGGTGGTTTCTTCACCAATCTCAAAAACAAGCCCAGATTTAGAATCAGAATATATAAATTGTGAACAAAAAAACTCAAGTCTTGTGTGCGATTCTTAGCCGTTCAGCTGCTACAGAGAAATATTTGTTGTAGCCTGGGAAGTCCTAAGCTTAAGCATAGGAGAAGGTCGATTCACGATTGACCCATTTTGAACAAAAACCAAAGAAACCAATGTGGCAGTAGGGTGTATTGGACCCTAAAGAAGATTTATAGGCTGTAAAAATGGAAATCTAAGACAAAAAATTTTTTCCGGAAATTTTGCCTATGCTTAACACAATGTATTATATATCAAAATGACCGCAAGAATCTGAATTTTAACGTGGTTATGGTCCACCCCTTGGCAAAACCACTCAAATTTGAGCTATCAGTTTTTTGTGTCAAAATGAGAAAACCGAAATTTCCGATTTTTCGAAATTACGTTTTTCAGTAAAGTTTATGCCAAAATTGAAATACACCACCTTTTTTATCTCCAAATTGCCTTTCGATTGATATATAATGGTCCACAATTATCTGAAATTTCTTGAACAAAATTTTCAAAAAACTGAAATTGCAGTTTCCAAAGTCCCAAAAGTGCATGTTACAAAAATTGTCATTTCAGGTCAACCAAACCGTTTTTCGGGAAACAGCTGGTGGCATAGAGATGAGAACTAAATTGCCTTGGATGGTGCCACAAGTTCATTCGATTTTGAGAACCTTCTTTTTTCAAAAGGGACATACCCCCCATAGAGCCTATAACTGGTACCATCGGCAAGCCAAATGTTGGTCTCTGTTCTCCAAATTTTGTAATTGCCTCGATCAAAATGTCAAGGAAATACATCTACTACTTGTGGAATCTGCTAGGACAGTTGCATTTTGTTTTTGGCGTGCAGTTCAGTGTCTCTTTCCATGCGCGCCCAAAAACAAAATGCAGATGACGCAGCAGATTCCACAAGTAGTAGATGTATTTCCTTGACTTTTTGCTCAAGGCAATTACCGGGTGCGGCGTCCAAAAGTTGACAAACTTGAAGACAATGGTTCTCCATCCCACTGCAGTTCTGTGAGCTCCCGCTTCACACAAAGGTTTGTCTAGGTGTCTATTATAAGCATGTAAAGCGGTTTGATGTTTTGTGCTGTCTGGATGGAGAAACAGCAATATTAGTAAAAGAGGTCAGAAAAATGGCTGTCAGCAGAATACATTCTAGTACACATCACTTTGGCAATTAATTTATCCACCCCACTTGCAGCTAGAGAGTTGATTTTGTTACATAAATTAGGTCTAACCTTGGTAAAAACCTTTGGTAATTTGCAGCTCAATTGATTAAACAGGTTTGGAGAAAATGCAATTTTAGTAAAATTGATCTAAAAACAAGTTGGCTTGCAGACTGGTTGGTCCAGTGATATCGGGAATCAATAGAAAATGTGGGAAACCCTATTATTTCAATAGCTATTTTTTGCCACAGGAAAGACCTAGAGTTCTAAAAACTTATACCTAAGTTAAGGACCTTTAGGACTAAACTGTGTTAAATTTCTGGCTTCAAAGCTTTTTATGAGCCAAAGAAATAAAGCTGCAAAGTTGGATGGAATTTTTTTGAGTCTCATTTAAAGTTGTGTTAGAGTGGTTTTACTAAAATTGCAATTTCTCCACACCTGTTTCATCAAATGAGCTGCAAATTTCTACACTTACTATCGAAGGTTAGGACTACCATGTGTGAAAAAATCAACACTAGCTGCAAGTATGGTGGAGAAATTAATTTCCAAAATTGGGTGTATGAGAATGTACTACCCCCTGAATTCTGCTGACAGCCATTTTTCTGACCTCTTTTACTAATATTGCCGTTTCTCCATCCAGACTGCACGAAACAGCAAACCGCTTTACATGCTTATAATAGACACAAGACTAAAATGCTACAGCATGCGAAGGTTATGAATTTTCAATCATCAAAAAGATCTAGACAAGATGTAAAACAATCGTGATTTATTCTGATACCATTGACATTTATTTTGAGCAAAAATTTCAAGATTCACATCATTGATATTGGTCCATCTAAAAACACCACTGCTCATTCATAAGCAGGCGACAATTTATGGCAGAAACACTGCCTCAGTAAGTAATTCTAGTTTTTGCAAAAAAATATAGCAAGTTTTTTGAAGCATATTAAAAAATTTTTATGTGTAACGAAACAATAAAATTGGACCAAAACTTACATTAAAATCAAAATCGAACATATTGCAAATGCCTACAAAATGTTACTTTACCTTTGCTTATTTCTTTTTTGAGTTCAATATTATACTTTTATTTTGTTACAAAGTTTAATTAAAAAATTAAATTTTATAACGTTAAAATTGTTTAGACAATTTTTTTTTTGTTTAAATTTTATAGAATTTGCTATTTTTGTTTTATTTCCTTTAAGCTTATCTTTTTTGCAGCATTTTCTCTTTTTGTGCCAAAATTGTAGCCTGCTTATGAATGAGCAGTGGTGTTTTTAGATGGACCAATATCAATGATGTGAATCTTGAAATTTTTGCTCAAAATAAATGTCAATGGTATCAGAATAAATCACGATTGTTTTACATCTTGTCTAGATCTTTTTGATGATTGAAAATTCATAACCTTCGCATGCTGTAGCATTTTAGTCTTGTCTAGATCTTGGCCATGTGGAAACATATTTTCCAGCACATGAACAAGACTAACAGGTTGTTGCCACATGAACAAGGCTTCGAACAATGCTGAGACCTTTCGAAATTTCAAGAATTTAGCCATCTGGTGCTGGATTTTGGCTTTGATTGATGTATATATATGTCTTAGGGGGGTATAATTAATATAGAGAACAGTACTCGTCTACCAGAGAACAGTACTCGTCTAGCAGAGAACAGTACAGAAAAAATGGGAAAGTTCTGTTCTCTAACGAAGATTATTTCCTTCTGTTCTGTTCTGTATTCAACATTGTTCAGTTCTGTATTCAAGATTTTTTTCCCCATATTTTCCAATTGTTCTGATCTCTAGTGCACATATTACTCTATGAATTTAGCTGCCCGTTTCCTATTGTTATGTTCTCTAATACACATATTGGCCCAAAACTGGTTTTTTCTGGTTTGAAGGTACTCGACTTTATTTTCGTCAACTTTGCCACGCACTCAACAATTGGGCCTGTGCGAGTTGCTAATACGTGTCCCGCAGGCCTCTAGGAGCTCGGACATCGCAGCGCAGACCGATGCCAGAAGCGAAGAATGAAGAAGATTAGCACGTTTTCAGTTTACCATGACTTAACTTAAAGCAATTGATACGAATGAAACTGTCATCTCGTTGTTTGATGTGAATTATGCTAATAAACAAATTACATTAAGATGCTTGCATCTACAGTCATATGTTCTCTTCTAGACAATCCGTTCATGCTGAACTGTACTGTACTCCAGTCCAAAACTGTACTGTTCTTTACTAGACATTTAAGTTCTCCATAACTTGCCATAAAAAGCTTGCATCTACAGTCCAATGTTCTCTTCTAGACAATCCGTTCATGCTGAATTGTCTTCTAGACAATCCGTTTATGCTGAACTGCACTGTAATCCAGTTCAAAACTGTACTGTTCTTTACTAGACATTTAAGTTCTAGATAACTTGCCATAAAAAGCTTGCATCTACAGTCCAATGTTCTCTTCTAGACAATCCGTTCATGCTGAATTGTCTTCTAGACAATCCGTTTATGCTGAACTGTACTGTCATCCAGTCCAAATCTGTTCTGTTTTTTACTTGACATTTAAATTATCCATAACTTGCAATAAAAAACTTGCATATACAGTCCTCTGTTCTCTTCTAGACAATCCGTATATGCTGAACTGTGCTGTACTCCAGTCCAAAACTGTACTGTTCTGTACTAAACATTTAAGTTTTTATAACTTTTAATAAAATGCTTGCAGGTATAGTCCTCTGTTCACTTCTAGACAATCCGTTCATGCTGAACTCTTATGTACTCCAGTCCAAAACTGTAGTGTTCTATACTAGACATTTAAGTTTTCTATAACTTACAATAAAATGCTTGCAGGTTTAGTCCTCTGTTCACTTCTAGACAATCCGTTCATGCTGAACTGTTATGTACTCCAGTCCAAAACTGTACTGTTCTGTACTAGACACTTAAGTTTTCTATATTTTGCAATAAAATGCTTGCAGGTATAGGCCTCTGTTCTCTTCTAGACAATCCGTATATGCTGAACTGTGCTGTACTCCAGTCCAAAACTGTACTGTTCTGTACTAAACATTTAAGTTTTTATAACTTTTAATAAAATGCTTGCATCTACAGTCATATGTTCTCTTCTAGACAATCCGTTCATGCTGAACTGTACTGTACTCCAGTCCAAAACTGTACTGTTTTTTACTAGACATTTAAATTCTCCATAACTTGCAATTAAATGCTTGCAGAAACAGTCCTCTATTCTCTTCTAGACAATCCGTATATGCTGAACTTTATTGTTTTCTCCAGTCCAAAATTGTACTTTTCTGTACTATACATTTAAGTTTTATATACTAGCAATAAATACGTGATTCTTCCCATATGCGCACACCCCAACTGCATCAGAAGAGTTATGCTAGGCTTGTAAATGCATCAGCAGAAGTTTGTGCATATTTCTAGGGAATTAAGAGCAAAAAAGGCGAAATGTGAATTAGAGAACAGAACTTAAGAAAAAAATGCTGTACTGTTCCGTTGAAGACATGTTTTTTCTGTACTGTTCTCTGCTAGATCGAGTACTGTTCTCTGGTAGACGAGTACTGTTCTCTGGTAGACGAGTACTGTTCTCTATATTACATATACCCGTCTTAGGGTTCAACCAAGAATTTCTTCAATCAATTCGATTTTATGCAAGCCATAACCATTCGTAACAAGGGCGCTGTTGCTCTATAAGACTCCATAAAATTCATAAACCTATTGCATGCAAGCTAACCTGCGCATCAGTTTAGATAAAACTGCGCAGTTTGGCTTTGGTGAAACATAAGCGAAATGGGTAGAGCACAAAATCGAACCAAATCGCTCTTAAAAACGTGAATTGATTGAGAAATTTCTCCATTAAACCTAGAGAAAAAATAACATCATTAGAAAGCTGAAACAATTTGCTACAACACGTAATTCTTCGATTTTTGAATTTTGCTTTTGTTATAAAATGCGAACACTTCAAAGTTGGAGATGTCTTAAATTTTACCATTTTTTGCTGGTTTTTTACATATTTTTATAATTATAAGACCAAAATCAAAATTTCACGATTTTCGTCATCTGGAGCACACTAAAAGCTTTCGATTGGTGTATATATGTCCATGGTTTCATCCAATATCCAAGGCGCTGAACCTCGGGACACGCGACCACC
>JASANA010011358.1:0-22574 GCA_030248095.1 Ptycholaimellus sp. GST1_10
GTGCACTAAACATTTTTGATTTTTAAGTCATAATTCAAATAATTTTACTTTAAATCGATATGATTTTGGTTTGGTAATGTTTAGTAATCTCGTTTAGTAATGTTTTTCCTTCTCGTTTAAAATTTTTTTTTTGAAATAGCTTTAAGATCAATGATTTTTTTCGAATTGGCTTAAAAATTTAAAAAGTTTAGTGCAGAAAAGCTTTTTGGCGTAAAAGTGACATTTTTCAACAATTGAAGCTCTTTTTGCGCTGATTGCGATTTGTACATTAATTCATTTCACATGCCGTAACATTTTGATCTTGTCTTTTCTTGCTGTGTAAAAAAACCGGCTTTAAATTATTAAAGTTCTTATGCGTTTAGTTTATAAAATTGGCATCAAAATGTTTTTTAGCAGTTCTTGCATTTAACAGAATTTCTGGCAAATACGACGATACCATTTAAAAAGTAGGATAAAAATGAAATCAGTACCACTCACAAATCACAGACTTTCGGAAATCCTGAAAACGAAGAAACCAAAGATAAAACTAAATATTCGGCACAGGGGCCACATGATAAGTAATCGAGCGGAAAAGTGAGTTGTACAATACAGAGAAAAAAGGTATTTCAAGCATTGGCAACACTAGAACAGCGTAAAAAACTTGGTCCATCCCTGAATTGTAGGTTTTGAAAGCCACCTGAATTGACGAGTACAGGGACAAGCGCAGTGCAGCAAACGCTGCTCACATGATAAAAGGTCAAAGTGAATAGGGTGCCTCAAACGGTTGAAGGCGTTTTGATTGGTGCAGAAGTTTTCGGAGGCATACATGTAGAGGATTCAGTAGGGCGTAGTCTTAGAGTCCAGTTTTAGATCTTCTGTCTCTGGTACTCCTTATTCAGTTCACCCCTGATCTTCTCCTGTAGGAAGGGCGGGACTGCGAAGCCCGGTCAGCTCCTCCTCATCCAGGCCCGGACTTCACCTGCTTTCATCCTCTTCTCCAACCTTTTGCCTAGCATTGCAGTAGGATAGACTGGTATACAGTCTGTTCTGGCCAGTTCCCGGACGTAGTAGAGAAAGAGGAGGAAGGCCCGGCCCACACCGCGCTTGCTTTTGTAGCCTTCTCGGAACAGCCACTCCTTTTTGTCCTCCTGGTCGCCTATGTTACTGCAATTCACTCTTCTATCCTATCGGTTTTGCCTAAGAGACTAATTTCCCTCAGGCCAACCTTGAACAGGGAAGGGGTGCTTGCCATAAATGCGTCCTCTTTGCTCACCCATGCCTAGTGCTCTGAAAACAAAGCCGAAATAATTGTGAAATGAGCAGTCAGTATAATAAGAGGATACTGATTGGCTTTTGAGCCGAGTATAAACTCCGGGTGGCAGCAGTCACTCGACTAGGATTCCACTGCAACCAATCCCACTTCATTCAATGGAAAACACTTTGTGAACAGGAACCTTAGGCAGGTCCTCCAGGGACAAATCAGCAGGTCGGGCACCACCCGGAGTGCTGCTCCTAGACAACGGCCTTTCTACAGTCTCCAGGTACGTAGCTTTCTGCAATTCATCCTCACTTCTAGGTCACCAGAGCATAACTAGAGGGTAGAGAACCTCTTCCTCGGCCTCAGCAGAGAGGGAAAGGCGAGCTCGGAATCCTTGCATCAGAGTCCAGGTTGGCGGCAGAGGAGGTAGAAGGAAGCGGTTGGAGGGCAGAGGAGCTGGAGGAGTTGGTGGAGGGGGAGAAGAGCTGGGGAGGGGCTCTTTTACGAGAGGACGGCTGTCGCTCCTCCACCATGCTCACTGCACTCGCGTTCGAGCGGGGTCTAGAGCTGGGCGCCGCGAAATTGCCAGCCCCGACCCTCGTCGCCTCCGGAGGTGGGGTTCCGGTAGCATCTTCTTGGCCTGCCATTTTGTTGCCCGATCATTCCATAGACCCTTCGAGGGTGAAAGACTCCAGAGATAACATCTTCATAGCGAATTATTGCAGACTATTTTATACACCCTCTGGAAGTGAAAAAGCCCCAAGAGGACCATCTATTCCATACCACATTGCTACTGACTATTTTATCCTTTAGACCACTGGAAGTAAAGACTCCAGAGGGGCCTCTTCCATAGCAAATTGTTGCAGACTATTTCATGCCCCCTCTGGAAGTGAAAAGAGCCCAAGAAGGACGACCTCTTCCAGAATCTGAATGCGCAGGTCGTCGATGAGGGCGTGGTGCACCGGCTGCTGGTTGGCGCGGAGGTTGGCGATGGCCGGGTGGAGGAAGCGGGTGACGTAGCGGTCGATGACGGCTGCCAGCTCCGCATTGATCGCCTCCTGCACCAGGGAGCGGGCCAAGTCCAGCGCCGCCGAAGGCTGTCGCACCAAACCGGCCCTATTTTCCAGCTTTTCTCAGCTTCTCCTAGGGCAATTGCATTTGCAGAACTCCAACCGCATCTTGTTCAGAGCGCTGGAAGCGGTGCGGGACTGGGAGCGGAGCAGGTTGGCAGAGACCAGGTCGTCCAGGACGCGGTTGCGGAGGTTGAAGGGGTTGTAGCTGGGCGGGGCTTCGGAAGCTGTGGCCTCCTCCTCCTGTGCCTCCGCCACCACCATCTTTGATCCGCTCTGCAAAAAGCCCGAGCTCCTTTGCAAAGAAGTAATGGGAGGTGGGGGGAGGAAGAGGCAATGGGAGGTTTCTTGGCAATAAAATATCCCGAAACCCCCATTGCCTCCTCCTTCCCTCACCTCCCATTGCTCCTTTGCAAGATGTGTGCCTAGGGCAAGGAGGTGGGGGAAAGAAGAGTTAGCGGGGGCTTGTGTGCAGAATCTGGGGCGCTAACAGGGGGCGTGGAGGCCATGCGTGTGAAGGGGCGTCATGCGCCGTCCCAGCTTGGGCCTCCCGGGGCCGCCCTGCTGCACCAGCTTTTTCTGCCTCTGCAGCCTTTCCCTCACCCGGGCTCGCTGCTACACGCGCCGCCTTTTAGGAAGCTGGGGGTGGGACAGGACTCACGCGGCTCTGTACGTCTTTCCCTTCACGCACGCATTCCCTCCTGCCCTCCTTCTGCCCCACACACGCTGCCAACCGAAACGTCCCCCTTTTGAATCCTCCTTCCAGCCTCCCCCTCGCGCACGCTACGCCCTTCCACTACGCGCATATACACTGTGTTCCCTTGCCCTCCTTCAGACCGCCAGGCACAAGGCCCCCGCGCCCCCGACAACACCCGCCCCACCATGGTTTATTTGGCACCATTCCCCAAACCCCCTCCCCTGCCCCTCCCCACGTCACCCCCCTGCCCCACCCCTGCGCAAAGCGAGCAACTACAAGGCAGGTCGCCGCCATCTGGGGCCTCCGCTGTATTCCCCCACCTCCTACCGTAGACTCTGCCTCCTTCACCTCCGCCCAGGATCACAGCTCCCTTCAAAGCAACCTGATGCAAGCCCAGCACTAGCTCAGACCAGCTGCTGTCTGGCGAGAGCACAACTACAGAGCCCAAAAGCCCGATGAAGGCAGTGAGCCGGCTCTGCTCCTTCGGCTCCAGTGCCCTGCGCTCCCGAGAATGCCAGCCTCTGTTGGAGCCAGTACGCGGCTACCTTCGCCTGCCCAGCTTTGCCCTGCCGCCGCGTCCCCTCCTCTTCCAGCAGCATCTTCAAGTCGCCTGTCCTCTATCAGGAGTCCTTCGGCACGCCGGCACCCTTCGCCAGCGGCTTCGCAGGCCTCAGCCGAAAAGCAACGTTGCCTTTTGGACTTTCTTTTGCCCTGTGCTGGCTTTGAAGGAAGAGTTGACTGGGTTTTAGAAAGCCTTTTGCACCCAGAAGGAGGTGTCATTGTATGGGCGGGTGAAGCAGTTGGTGAAGGACTACTGGTACATCGCTGTCCCCGTTCACTGCACCAATTGCAGCCTATGGTTCGGCGGCATCTACGCGGCCGTTGCTAGGTTAACAAGTCGCCTACTGGGCCCTCCCCCCTGCCTGAGGGCAGTTCTAATACTAACAATCCCATGGGACAGGAAGGTACCAATCCCCTGTCCTGTCCCATGGGATTATTAATATTATAACTGCCCTCTGGAGGGTAGAAAAAGGGTCATGGAGGGATAGGAGCTAGTCCAAAACACCAAAAAGTCCTGCACCAACTGCTTCACCAGCCATAGGAGTAGTTTAGGGATGTAAAGTGGTAAGCTGCAGCTGCAGAGCATTCCATCAGCCGGAGAGGGAAGAGAGGGCAGACTTGGGTGCCCCCCCCCGCCGCGTAGCAGAGCACCCAGCAGCCCACCCCCACACACCCCCCCCCACCCGCCCCCACACCCCCCCAGAGCCGCAGCCGAAGCAGGAAGAACTATACCCCCATCACCTAGCAACCCCCCCCCCACTACCTCCATGCCGAGCAGAGGACCTTCTACTCTAAGCAGTTTAAGACACTACACCACCCCACACCAGCACCACCCCCCCCCACCCACTCCATCTAACCCCAAAAACCCAGCCAGCCCCACCCCCTCACACACTTCTTACCCCTCCCGCCTGTCTCCCACACCTCACCTACATCCTCCCTGTCTAAGCGTCTGAAGCAGTTGGTGAAGGACTTCTACGGATCGCATCCCCTTCCCCCTATCCATTACTCCCCCCTCCTTCCGCCATCTATGCCTCCATTGCCTTTTCTACCCCCACCACCCCAACCCCAATTAACAGTAAGCCAAAACCTCTTACTAATATAAACAACCACCAACCTTCAGACTCCTCTAAAAGAACAGCACCCCCCCTAACAAACCCAGCAAGACCCAAAACACTCAACAAAAAAAACCCCACCAACAGACCAACACCAAAAAAATAAGAGTGGCTGGGCGGGTGGGGGCTGTAGAGTGAAAGGGACGTTATACTAACAAAAACATATATCCTATGTTGGGACGTTGTTTGGGGAGAGCGGGTTTAGTCTAGACAACCAGGTGGCACCTCCCCTGAGATAGTGGGGCCTCACCACTCTTCAGACCTTAGACAGCTCTAGAGACCAGAACAGCAGAGACAGAGCCACAACCCGTGGAGGTGTGTTTCTGAGGGGGGTACCCCCCCCCCCCCCCTCTCCCTAGAAACAGCAACCACACACCCACACCCAAATAGACTTTTTTGGGGGGCACGGATCTCGGAGCGAGCACTGGAGCCGAAGGAGAGAGCGCTCACTCCTTATGGCTTGGCTCTTAGTATTCTCTGCAGACAGAGCTGTGAGCTAGTCTCTCAAGCTCGAAGGAGCTTATCCGGCGAAAGAGCAGAGCTACAGAGGAAAAGCGACCCCAGACGCACCCTCTCCAGGCAGAAAGCAAGAACCCAACTCGAGGCGCGAATAGAGCAACAAAGCAGAAAGGAGAAGGGGGAGAGGTGTGTGGGGAGAGGAGGGAGGAGGGAATGCGTGCGTGAAGGGAAAGACGTACACAGCCGCGTGAGTCCTGTCCCACCCCCAGCTTCCTAAAAGGCGGCGCGTGTAGCAGCGAGCCCGGGTGAGGGAAAGGCTGCAGAGGCAGAAAAAGCTGGTGCAGCAGGGCGGCCCCGGGAGGCCCAAGCTGGGACGGCGCATGACGCCCCTTCACACGCATGGCCTCCACGCCCCCTGTTAGCGCCCCAGATTCTGCACACAAGCCCCCGCTAACTCTTCTTTCCCCCACCTCCTTGCCCTAGGCACACATCTTGCAAAGGAGCAATGGGAGGTGAGGGAAGGAGGAGGCAATGGGGGTTTCGGGATATTTTATTGCCAAGAAACCTCCCATTGCCTCTTCCTTCCCCCACCTCCCATTACTTCTTTGCAAAGGAGCTCGGGCTCTTTGCAGAGCGGATCAAAGATGGTGGTGGCGGAGGCACAGGAGGAGGAGGCCACAGCTTCCGAAGCCCCGCCCAGCTACAACCCCTTCAACCTCCGCAACCGCGTCCTGGACGACCTGGTCTCTGCCAACCTGCTCCGCTCCCAGTCCCGCACCGCTTCCAGCGCTCTGAACAAGATGCGGTTGGAGTTCTGCAAATGCAATTGCCCTAGGAGAAGCTGAGAAAAGCTGGAAAATAGGGCCGGTTTGGTGCGACAGCCTTCGGCGGCGCTGGACTTGGCCCGCTCCCTGGTGCAGGAGGCGATCACTGCGGAGCTGGCAGCCGTCATCGACCGCTACGTCACCCGCTTCCTCCACCCGGCCATCGCCAACCTCCGCGCCAACCAGCAGCCGGTGCACCACGCCCTCATCGACGACCTGCGCATTCAGATTCTGGAAGAGGTCGTCCTTCTTGGGCTCTTTTCACTTCCAGAGGGGGCATGAAATAGTCTGCAACAATTTGCTATGGAAGAGGCCCCTCTGGAGTCTTTTCACTTCCAGTGGTCTAAAGGATAAAATAGTCAGTAGCAATGTGGTATGGAATAGATGGTCCTCTTGGGGCTTTTTCACTTCCAGAGGGTGTATAAAATAGTCTGCAATAATTCGCTATGAAGATGTTATCTCTGGAGTCTTTCACCCTCGAAGGGTCTATGGAATGATCGGGCAACAAAATGGCAGGCCAAGAAGATGTACCGGAACCCCACCTCCGGAGGCGACGAGGTAGGGGCTGGCAATTTCGCGGCGCCCAGCTCTAGACCCCGCTCGAACGCGAGTGCAGTGAGCATGGTGGAGGAGCGACAGCCGTCCTCTCGTAAAAGAGCCCCTCCCCAGCTCTTCTCCCCCTCCACCAACTCCTCCAGCTCCTCTGCCCTCCAACCGCTTCCTTCTACCTCCTCTGCCGCCAACCTGGACTCTGATGCGGATTCCGAGCTCGCCTTTCCCTCTCTGCTGAGGCCGAGGAAGGTTTCTCTATCCTTCGAGTCATGCTCTGGTGACCTAGAAGTGAGGATGAATTGCAGAAAGCTAGGTACCTGGAGACTGTAGAAAGGCCGTTGTCTAGGAGCAGCACTCCGGGTGGCGCCCGACCTGCTGATTTGTCCCTGGAGGACCTGCCTAAGGTTCCTGTTCACAAAGTGTTTTCCATTGAATGAAGTGGGATTGGTTGCAGTGGAATCCTAGTCGAGTGACTGCTGCCACGGAGTTTATACTCGGCTCAAAAGCCAATCAGTATCCTCTTATTATACTGACTGCTCATTTCACAATTATTTCGGCTTTGTTTTCAGAGCACTAGGCATGGGCGAGCAAAGAGGACGCATTTATGGCAAGCACCCTTCCCTGTTCAAGGTTGGCCTGAGGGAAATTAGTCTCTTAGGCAAAACCGATAGGATAGAAGAGTGAATTGCAGTACATAGGCGACCAGGAGGACAAGGAGTGGCTGTTCCGAGAAGGCTACAAAAGCAAGCGCGGTGTGGGCCGGGCCTTCCTCCTCTTTCTCGACGACGTCCGGGAACTGGCCAGAACAGACGAATACCAGTCTATCCTACTGCAATGCTAGGCAAAAGGTTGGAGAAGAGGATGAAAGCAGGCGAAATCCGGGCCTGGATGAGGAGGAGCTGACCGGCTTCGCAGTCCCGCCCTTCCTACAGGAGAAGATCAGGGGTGAACTGAATAAGGAGTACCAGAGACAGAAGATCAAACTGGACTCCAAGACTACGCCCTACTGAATCCTCTACATGTACGCCTCCGGAAACTTCTGCACCAATCAAAACGCCTTCAACCGTTTGAGCCACCCTATTCACTTTGACCTTTTATCATGTGAGCAGCGTTTGCTGCACTGCGCTTGTCCCTGTACTCGTCAATTCAGGTGGCTTTCAAAACCTACAATTCAGGGATGGACCAAGTTTTTTACGCTGTTCTAGTGTTGCCAATGCTTGAAATACCTTTCTCTGTATTGTACAACTCACTTTTCCGCTTGATTACTTATCATGTGGCCCCTGTGCCGAATATTTAGTTTTATCTTTGGTTTCTTCGTTTTCAGGATTTCCGAAAGTCTGTGATTTGTGAGTGGTACTGATTTCATTTTTATCCTACTTTTTAAATGGTATCGTCGTATTTGCCAGAAATTCTGTTAAATGCAAGAACTGCTAAAAAACATTTTGATGCCAATTTTATAAACTAAACGCATAAGAACTTTAATAATTTAAAGCCGGTTTTTTTACACAGCAAGAAAAGACAAGATCAAAATGTTACGGCATGTGAAATGAATTAATGTACAAATCGCAATCAGCGCAAAAAGAGCTTCAATTGTTGAAAAATGTCACTTTTACGCCAAAAAGCTTTTCTGCACTAAACTTTTTAAATTTTTAAGCCAATTCGAAAAATGATTGATCTTAAAGCTATTTCAAAAAAAAAAATTTTAAACGAGAAGGAAAAACATTACTAAACGAGATTACCTAACATTACCAAACCAAAATCATATCGATTTAAAGTAAAATTATTTGAATTATGACTTAAAATTCAAAAATGTTTAGTGCACAATATTTGGAAAATCTGTCTCCTCCCTTCACGTTTGAAGCAATTGTTAGCCCATTACTGTATTTATTGCGACTAAATATGAAAATTGAATTGAAAATGAAGGCACACTTACAAAATATGCACAATTAAAACAATTTTTAAATGTATTTTCTCTTTTAAAAACGTGTTTTGGTCAAACTTTATTATTGAAAAGGGAAATTATTGAACGCATGTGTGACAATACGAAAACTAAGCTTACTGGTTCATATTTTGGCCCTGCCCGCATGCATTCCTTGCTTTGTTTACAAACGCCTTATCTCACATCAGCAGAGCGTCCATGCAAGGAAAAAGAGGCCCTTGCCAAATGCCTGCCTGGTAAACTGCACGGTGTGCCCAAATTTGGCATTGATGATGACGCGCAAGCTTATCTCATCCGAAAGCTCCTCGGACACCGACGAGCGCCGTTCTCTCATCGACAAACTCAGGAAGGTCCATTCAGGGCCTGGCCTCAAACTCTTAAACACCCAATACCTGGTCTACAGGAGACGGGCGGAGGCTACGATTCCGTGGGCAGCGTGGAGAGCGCCGTGGCCCCCCGCCCACCGGCCGTCAGCCTCTCCTGGGAGGACATCCGTGTCTCTATCCCCGCCATAGGCAAAGGCTGCTGCTCCTACTTTCAGGTCCTGCTTCCTTCTGCTAGCATTCTCAACTGAGTCCAACCTAAGTCCCCCTTGCCAGCGCTCTGAGCAGAAGGACAAGGCCATTCTGAACGGCGTGAGCGGGGCAGTGCGGAGCGGACAGCTGCTGGCCCTCATGGGGGCCTCCGGGGCCGGCAAGACCACGCTCCTCAACGTCCTCACCGGCCGCAATACTGGCGGGCTTCAGGTTCTATAGCCTGGCTGGGGCTGATTCATTCCTACCCCTTTTTCATCAACAAATAATCACTAGATCTTGAACTCAGCGATGAGAAAGGGATAGGAATGTATCACCTCCCTCAGGCTCGCACCCTTGCTCTGGGGACAGTTGGGAGTAGGCGCAATACTGGCGGGCTTCAGGACCTAGCCTGGCCGGAGCTGATTCATTAGTACCCCTTTTTCAGCAACAAATATTTAGTTGATTGAAAAAGGGGTACGAATGAATCGCCTTTATCAAGGTTGCACCCTTGCTCTGGCCATAGCTGTGAGTGGGCGTAAAGGAAGAAGTAGAGGATGTAGGTGGAGGGAAGTGTGCTGGTGAACGGGGAGGCGCTGGGGCGGAAGGAGATGAGTCGGGTCTCCGCCTATGTGCAGCAGAGCGATCTGTTCGTGGGGGCGCTGACAGTTCGCGAGCACCTCCTTTTCCAGGCCACGCTTCGTCTGCCCTCCAGCCACTACAGCCTCACCCAGAAGACTGCCAGAGCTGATGAGGTCATTTCTAATAGTCCTGTCTAGCTTGAAAATAAAACCCAAGTCCAACTACCAGGGCCAAAAAGTCCGATCTCGTCCTTTTGAGGTCCTGGCCGAAATGGGTCTGCTGAAGGTCAAAGACTCGCTGATCGGCATTCCGGGAATGATCCGGTAGCCTCCGAGCTTTCAAATGCAAGCAAAAGATTGGATGAGGATGGCAGAGGAATCTCTGGCGGGGAGCGAAAGAGGCTGGCCTTTGCCAGCGAAGCGCTCAACAACCCGTCCATCTTCTTCTGCGACGAGCCAACGACCGGACTGGACTCTTTCATGGCGGAGCAGGTGGTGGCCCAGCTCCTTCGCATGGCCGACAAGGGCCGCACCATCATCTGCACCATACACCAGCCCCCCTCCGAGGTTCCACCTCTATTCCAGCCTGACCGAGAAAGTATTATTATATAGTGGGTTTTACTAACCCAAAAAGTTTCTCTTATCTATATTTTACCTGCGATTGAAGTGGGGGAAATTTTTTTATTCAGCTTAATTTGAATTTTACTTGCAACTGAAGTGGATGAAATTTTTTCTTAGCAAAGAAATAAGTTTTATACCTTAGATTGTGAACTTTGTGCACTGTAAAAATGTTCGTCAGTCCAATGTAAAGCTGTATTAATTAATGATAAGAGAGCACCTTACTTTAATGGCAATTGATTTGGTCAAAATGTAGTTGGCTCCCAAATTTCGCAGTATTTACCCATTAGTTGAGATATAATTTTTTTGCGCGGCCGACGGCCGCCTGCCGCGGAGGGCAGGGCAGTCAGAGCTCCGGAGGCCGGAGGGCATGGGTGCGGAGGCCCCGGAGCGTAGCCTAGCATGCGAAGCATGCTAGGCGAAGCGTAGGGGCCGTAGCACCCGTGCCCGGAGGCCGGAGGAGCTCTGGCGCCCTGCCCGAAGCGGCGGGCGGCCAAGGCCAGCTTAAGCAGTTACCCCATTTTTGTGTCCGTCTGTCCGCATATATATATATATATATATATATATATATATATATATATGTCTGTCCCGGGCCCGTACTCCGCGGTTTTTCAATGAAATTGGCTAATTTTTTGCATGAAGGTCCGCCTGGGTGGTATCTCCAGGCCATTTTTTGCGATGGACGTAATTTTTCGATTTTTGCCCAAAACTCAATTTTTTGATGTTTCAAAATATGAAAATTCATAAATCACTGGTTTTTCAATGAAATTAGCTGAATTTTGGCAGGTACGTCCGTCAAAGTAATATCTTGAAGCTGGCAAAAGGAATTTTCGAAATAATTATTATATCTTGATTTATAGACAAAAACCCAAAATCTTGATGTTTCAAAAATTTGAACATGCATAAATCCATTGTTTTTCAATGAAATCAGCTGATTTTTGGCAGGTACATCCATCAAAGTAATATCTTAAAGCTGGCAAAAGGATTTATTGAAATATTTATTTTATCTTGATTTATAGACAAAAACCCAAAATCTTGATGTTTCAAAAATTTGAACATGCATAAATCCATTGTTTTTCAATGAAATCAGCTAATTTTTGGCAGGTACGTATCAACCATGCGAATTGAAAAGTTTTGTAACGTAGCTAGTGGTTATTACTAGTACTGGAACAAAGGCCGCGCATCTTGGCGATAGCCGATAATACCTGGTTTAAATTTCAAGTCCCAAATTTTGTCTATTTCTTGAAAACTATAATATGTACGTTAATTAAGACCAGGGCATATTTTTATAATCAATTGCAATTAATTGCAATAGAGATAAGTAGCAGAGTCAGTTAAAATTTTTTTTGCTATATATATTTTTAAAAATGTTTTTACATTCTACTTTTTTGGGAGCTCAGATTTTAAATACATATTAGTAGTTTGGCCAGGTGCTCTCTTATCATTAATTAATACAGCTTTACATTGGACTGACGAACATTTTTACAGTGCACAAAGTTCACAATCTAAGGTATAAAGCTTATTTCTTTGCTAAGAAAAAATTTCATCCACTTCAGTTGCAAGTAAAATTCAAATTAAGCTGAATAAAAAAATTTCCCCCACTTCAATCGCAGGTAAAATATAGATAAGAGAAACTTTTTGGGTTAGTAAAACCCACTATATAATAATTTCATCCACTTCATACAGGGGCAAAGCCCCTATGCATGGAGTAGAAGATGACATTGGTGACGAGCTGCTTGTTCACCATGGTCTGTTGGAAGCCCATGAAAATCAGCTAGAAGCAAATGGGCACATGTACCATAATCTACATATGGTGCTACTTTTGAGACCAAAAATCCTTTAGAATGATGCAAGACGAAGTTTATGATGAGATGCTTGTTCACCACGACCTGGTGCAAGCCCTAGAAGAACAGTTTGAAGGCAAACGGCCACCATAATCGTAATCTACATCCAAAATTACCTATATGGTGCTGTGTATAAGCCAAAAACACTTTGCAATGCCTCAAGATGAAGTTGATGATGACCTGCTTGTTCACCACGGCCTGGTGCAAGCTACCCAAGGAGACCAGGTAGAAGTAAGCGGGTGCCACAATCGTATTCTACGTGCAAAGTTACCTATATGGTGCTGCTTTTTAGACCAAAAACCCTTTAGAATGCCTCAAGACGAAGTTGGTGATGACCTGCTTGTTCACCACGGCCTGGTGGAAGCTCATGAAGACCAGATAGAAGTAAGCGGGCGCCATCATCGTATTCTACATGCAAAGTTACCTATATGGTGCTGTTTTTTTAGACCAAAAACCCTTTACAATGCCTCAAAGTGAAGTTGATGATGACCTGCTTGTTCACCACGGCCTTGTACAAGCCCAAGGAGACAAAGTAGAAGCAAACGGGTGCCACCATCGTAATCTACGTTCAAAATTACCTATATGGCGCTGTTATTTTGGCGAAAAACCCTGTAAAAAGCATAAATATAGAGCTGGAATTGAAAAACATGCAAAAAAACCCCAAAAAACTGAATTTTTACCCAAAAAGTTGATGTTTCGACCTAAAAAACGCGGAAAATGCCCAAAATAGAGGTGCCTTGACACTTTTTTGGCCCAATTTACCCTAGAACCGTTGAGATCCACACCCCAGATGTTGCCCAAGTGTCTGCAACACTTGCTGGACGGACGGACGGTCGGACGGTCGGTCGGTGTGCGCTTTTTTGCTTTGGGAAAGCTGCAATTGGTTGTGTTGCTCGATAAGAGGGGCTTGGCGCTACCGCTCCGCTAACGCTCCGCTCGCGCAAGCCCAATTGGAGGGAGGTGGCATGCGATTTTTTGAGCCCTCCTTTTTTCATTCACTGCATCTGCTCTTTCCTTTTCATGTATCGCTAGAAAAAAGATTGAAGATGAAATAAAAATGTGATAGGTGTTCGCGATGTTCAGCCAGGTGCTGCTGTTGGCCGAGGGGGAGACGGCTTTTTTCGGCTCACGCCAGGATGCCCTGTCTTTCTTCGCTGCCAACGGTGCCCCTGGCCTTTTCAACTTCCATTTGCAAACTGCATTGTTGAAATGATGCTTTTTTAGGCTACGAGTGTCCCGCATCTTTCAACCCTGCCGATTTCTTCATCCAAACGCTGGCCATTGTCCCCTCTCAGAAGGAGAAGTGCCTTCAGCGAATTGCCGAGATCACTGACGATTTCAAGGTCCTTTCCTTCCACTTGGAGGTAGGAACTGAGTGCTCAGAGAAATGTAAACTATTAGGCTTCCTCGGCGGCACAAGCACTGGAGAGCCAAATATCGGACGCTAAAAATCAAAAGCACGGACTCTTCTCCAAAGAGGATGTATTGGCCCTACGCTTGACCTGAAACTGAGATCACTGTTGATCTGTCAAATTTCAGCTGAACATGAGTTACAGCGCCTCTTTTCTTACACAGTTCTTGTACTGCCTTTGGCGCGCCAATGTCTACAACATCCGCAATTATCGCATTATTTGGGTTCGCTTCCAATCTTTTTGCTTCAACAGCTGGTCTAGAAGAAGCTTTTGCAGGTTCGATTGGTTCAGAAGCTGATAATGGGTCTCCTAGTGGGCCTCCTCTACCTGCAAACTCCGCTCAACCAAGTGGCCATTCGAGACTTGGAGTTCACTTGTCCTGAACTGGACATTGTTGAACAGCATCTGTGGACCAATTCAGAGGCGCTCTGTTCTTCATCATGATGCAAATCTCCATCCCCGCCATGATGAACGTCCTCCGAAATCTGCCCAGTGACTACCCGGTTCTCTGTCGAGAATATCACAGCGGCATGTACTCTGTTACACCTTCTCTCAAAGGCCAAGCCGATAAATGGAAGTCTATGAAAGTGTGGGTGTTTGAGGTGACGGCCTACTACGCGGGCAAAGTCTTCTCATTCATCCCCGCCTTCCTCTTCGACGGGCTGATCTTCCACACGGTGGCCTACTGGATGGTCGGCCTCAACCCAGCCCCCGACGCCTTCTTCCTCTCCCTCCTCACTGCCATCCTGTTGGAGCAGTGTTCCTGCTCCTTTGGGTTAGCTTTCAGATGGAAGAGGAATGGGGCCAGTTTTCGGCATTTATGTACAATAAGTTAGTGCAGAAGTGTTGGAAGTTTAAATGAGTTATGGGCCATTGAAATATTGATTTCGAAATTTCGCCGAAAATTGAATTTCGAGTTTCGTACGCTCAAAGGAAACCGTTTTAGAATCGGGTTTAGTTTCCAGAGAAATGGAAAAACTCAAAATCAAAATTTTCAAAATTCAAAACCTAGTGTTCAAAATTTAATGATTTTAAAATATTTGATGATAAAAATTTAATTTTTTAATTTTTTGAGCAGTCAATGAAGCTTTCTTAAAAAGGCGAAGTCGTTTGATGCGTTTTCAGGACGATGCTGTCAGCATCCACACCGGGCTTCCATGTGGCGCTGACGCTGGTGGGGCCGCTGAGTTTGCTGCTCCAGATGACCGGTGGGCTGTTGGCCAACGTGAAAACGCTCCCCGTCTACCTCAGCTGGGTCCAGTACATCTCCTGGTACCGCTACGGCTATGAGGTTTTGGCGTCCCGGCTCTTTATTTCTTTGAGAGCACTTCTGCGAGAAGCCAAGCAGACAGGCGGAGAGATTCCTGCTCTGGAGGAACAGCGGGGCAGCGGGGCGGAGTTTACGTGAAAAGCTGTTTTCAATTTTTCGATGGATGAGTATCGATTGATATTTCAGGATCTGGGATTCGAGTCGATTTGGCTGACTCGAGATCTGCTGATGTTGGTTGCCTTGACGTGGTCACTGCTGGAGGTTTCGCCATCAGGGGCATCGAAATCGAAAAAAAAAAAAAAAAAAAAAAAACAAAAAAAAAAAAAAAAAAAAAAAAAAAAACCAAACCAAACCCCCCCGCGGCTTTGGCGGAGGGGGCGGGTTCGATGCTCTCCCGGCTTAGGTAGCCTACCCAGGCCAGTTCTGCGGTATTTTCCTCTCATGATCTCAGCTCCTAGAGTGGAAAAGGAGTGGGGGAACCGAGGAGGCTGGAGAAGACGAAGGTCATGCAGCTGAGCATCCAGACGTCTATGGCCTGTGCAAAGAGAGGGTGTGGATGAGGGGTTGAGCAGATGCTGGAGATACCTTGACGTAGGAGACTCTGGGCAGGTTGCGAATGATGTTGCCGAACTGGAAGGTCATGGCGAGCAGCGAGTTGACGCCGAGCATCGTTCGCGCCGGAATGGCCTTGGTTCCCAGGCAGAATGCTATCCATGCTTCAATTTATTGCCCTCTCATTTTGGTCTTTTCGAACTGGAACTGGCAGCTTACAGATGAAAATGGTGAGGAATGTAGGCAAGTAGGCTTGCAGAATGTACCAGCCGTATCTTCGACGAAACGTGAACTGCAAATCGGTGGAGAATTTTTAAAGCTGATTTAAGAGTCCTAAAAATTGCCTTCATAGTGAGCTCGTGCCACTGACCCGCAGGATATTGCTGGAGGGAAATGAGTTGGAAATGAGTTGGCTGCGAACGTAATAAAAATTGCTCTTACCACACTATTCCGATAGTTGATGATATCCTCCAAAGCATAATCGGCCAGCTCCATTTTTTCCCTCATTTTCGACACACCGAGTGTCGTCCACTCCATTTTCACCTAAAAACTCTCGGGGCGAAATAATGTGGGGAAGTGAATCTGGAGCAATACCTCGTCGGTGTTGTAGTTGAAGGATTCGAAAGTGAGGTGACAGCTGACAATGTCGAAGGGGAAGCCGGTCAAGTCCATGGCACAAGGACCGCTCAGTTTCAACCTGCCCAATAATCTTTGTTTTTCTATCAGAATCGTAAACATTTTCCCCATCACGCACCGATAATTGGTCCATACAGAGCCTGAAATGGAAATTGTCTAGGTAATTTTGTGGAAAAAAATGGGCTCACCGTTGGGATAGATCATGAGAAAAATATTGGGGAACGGCGATTCGTGGATATTGGCTGTCTGCAAAGTGAAGGTGGTTAAAGAAAAGGGAAGAATGCGAAATCTTTGCAGGCAGACTTTGCTGTTGATGAAGCAGCTGTTTGGGGTCCAGAGGTTTTTGAGCAGTTCATTGTTGAGGCTGAGGTTCTGCTTGCAGGGATGGTATTTGTCGTAGGAGAGCGCAGGGTCCAGCCACATCTCCGATATGTAGATATCCCTGCAATGACTCGCATATTGCTCTCATTCGCTTCAAAGCGCAGGCTACAGCTGAAAATCGGAGGTAATATCGGATATCGTTGTGATTTCCTGCAAATATTCAAGACTCCATCTTTCCTACTGCTAGGATGTAATAGGAGGAAGTGTAACCTGGACCCAGACCTCCACCTCAACCGTTACACCACCGCCAGGCACCTAGAAGGTTCCAATCATATGAAACACTAGTCAAAAATTTAAGGTCATACTTTGTGACGATTGTAGCCTTTCAGAATAGCGTCTAGAATCTCGCTGTCATTGGTGCAGGTAATGAGGCTTCTCTTCTCCGCTGAACGCGCCACACGATGGAGCCTTAAAATTTCTTCTTCCAATGGCACACAGACTTAGTTATAAAAGCTCTTTTTATGAACAGTTCCACAACAAGAAAACAAATCCTGGACGATAGGTTTAGATTAGTCACAGAGCATGAGTCACTCTATCAAAGTAGTATATGCTTATTGTCAAGTGAAGTGTTTATTTGGCAGTCAATATATGGACAGCAAATCACCACATGCAGGACAACAATTTCAAGCTAAATAAGAAAACAACGGTTTTTTGTTGAAATGCAAGCTTAGAAAGCATACGAGAAGTATTTGTTAATTTCAAAACCACCAGAGAAAGCCAAACAAACCTACCAGATGGAGGGTGCTTTGTAAATGTCGAAGGGTCTGGAATGGAACTAATAGAAGTTCTCTGATTGAATTAGATGCGTCTTTTTTGCTCATAAATTTCAAAAAATATTTTAGCAGTTTTAATGTTGAAATTGTTAAACTGAAAGTTGTAAGACGGTTTTAACTTAACCTCGGCCCATAAAACTTGTTGCAAATTGCTTCAAAATGCAATAAAACCATATTTTAACTTTTACATTTGTTAATTTAGAACATGAGATGTACATATGTAAATTTTGAGCACGTTCGATACATTTTACTTTTCTCATTTTCTCAATGTTTCCCAATTGCAGATAACACTAAGGGGAAATAATCATATCATAAGACATAGCTGAGTCTTATAAATAAAAGCTTGATAGGCTTGCTTGATACGAAACCTAAAGCCTGTTTAATTCTAAAGTTTGGTGCAAAATATTCCAGATTTACTTTCGAATAAACTGTAATAAATAAGCCAAAAGTATTGTTGTATTTTTACTATTACAAAAATTATTATTAGTAGTAATACAAGTATTAGTGCAAAAAATAAAATTAGGTTTTAAAAAGTCGAAAATGGGAAAAACCACAAGGAGCGGGTGATTAGATGAGATTGGGCCAGTTTTCGTTCAAATCAAATTCGGGTTGTTCATAGGAGCTAGCAGTGTAGTATCCTTTGCGCTGCGAGAATGCTGGATAGTTCCAGAAAAAGTAAGTAAAGTGTGGTTGAAAGATGCTAATAACCTGTGATAGTGTAGCAGGTGACTCCTGCGAATGGAGAAGGCGGAGGGAGCTTTGGCAGGGTGAAGAGCTGGGTCGAAGGCCAGGGAAGGCGCCAGCCAGGAGAGCCAGCTCAACAGCCACACCCTCCGCAGCCCCATCGCCTCCCTCGCCAACCCCGCCAACCCAGCGCCCACCCAGTTTTCCTAGCTCAGCTCAATTTTTTCCATTTATTTCTTGCCCATTCAACTTTCACTTGAACAATATTTTAAAAGAAAATCTGGTAGATCTGAGCAAACTACTTCCAGATAATTGAACGTTCGTAAAGTAATGCCAATAGCGCGAGGCGTTGATGGACGGTCTAAAGCTGGGGCGCTAAAAAAGGCGTGGATGAAGAAAGGGTAGAGGTGATAGAGACAAGATGGAGGGAGTTGGGAGAAGCTGCTTTTTGGAGCTAAAAAGGGGGCGTCTGAAAGATGGGGCAAAGTGGTAGGGGCACAGGGGCTGGTTAAGGAATGGGGTAGAAGAGGGCTGGTGGAGGAGATGGTGGGTGGGTGGAGGAGATGGTGGGGGGAGGTAAAAAGGTGGGCGATGATGAGAACGGCGTCTAGGGGGCGTCCTCGCCTAAGCCGCTCCTCAGATCGATGACACACCCCTTTCAACCTATCCCTCGCTGGCTTTCCTCTTCGTCATTTGGCGATTAGCTCAATCGGAGGTGCGAAGTTGGGAAGGTTTGCAGACGGGGCATAGGCTGGGGAAGGCAGTGAGGAGATTAGTAATGAAGGAGAGCTTCAAGTTCCCCCCCGCAGCCCCCTCCTTCAAGCCTGTGCCTGGTGTTGCATCGTTTCGTCTTTCGCGTCCACGAGAAAGCTGGCGAAGACAATCAATAAACTGCTGGGCCTGTTTTTGCGCCCGCAAGGGGGAGGGATGTGCCGCCGATATAGGGGAGGAAGATGCGGAGGAGTGGAGTGGGGAGGAAAGAGGGAGGAAGGAGCGCTACAGGAAGCAGGAGGCTGCCCCGCTCGGCCAGCGATAAGGAGACGGGCCTTGAGCCCTTGAGCCAGCCTGAGATGGAGAGGCGAGAGGGGCTGGGCAGAAGAGGGGCGGCGCATGAGAGGAGGGGTGTAAGAGAGTAGGGGGCGGGAAAAGCGCCGCCCCACTGCCACCCGCGCACAACAACCTACTCACATCCACTCATCGCCTCTAATCTCATCCCTGCGGAGGCCCCTAGCCTAAGAGCAGGAGGGCAGAGCTGCGAAGTTGGAAAAGGGGGTGTTAGAAAAGGAGGCAAGGGTGAAGGCTAAATTGGCGGCAGTAGAAGAGAGGCGGACTGTGGAGGCCTGTGTCGGGGCCCAGAGACAGGAAGTGGGCCACTTCTGCCCTTTCCTTCCGCTGCTGTCCCCTTTGACTTTCTTGTGCCGATGGCAGAAGCCAAGGAAAGGCCGGTTAGCTGAGGGAACTGGATTTGCGGCAGCGCGACCTAGGGAGGGGAAGAAGAGGACGGGAGGGTAAAGGAAAGCGGAGCTGATCTTCAGGAGTTGTTCTGAGGCACGCTGGAAGGTGCGAAGACAATGGCCTGTGGGCTCAAAGAACGGCTCGAGGACCAGCTCTCTTCAAGCTGCCAGCTTTACGCTTCGCTGGATCTGTCGAAAGTCGTCTCTGCCCCTGCCTACCATAAGCTTTGAGACAATGGTGAGCTTGGGGGAGGGAGAAAATGAAGAGAGGTTTTTGTTTAGTGGCCCAACATTGCAAGATTGGGCATTGCTGACATTGGGCAGAGCAACAGGCTTTGCAGCCCAACTGTGGGGGTTGACGGACAGGGTGATTGGTGGAAGGCTAGAGAGGTGTGGAGAATTTAGGCGAAAGGGCGGTGGGGTCGGGAAGGGGTGGGGGCTAGAGAGGCAGCGTCCGTTAAGGGATGTGGAAAAGGCAAGGGCAGAAAGGAGAAAGAAGAAGAGAGTCGCTGTGGTCTATTTCGCCTGCTCCGCCCCATCAATTCGCTCTAGCTTGTCCCCCAGCTTCTCTCCCCCCTCCACCACCCACTCAGCCCCAACTCCGCCACTTTCCTCATACGCGCCTCCTACCACCACCACCGCCATGCCCCTTCTTCCAAACCCTAGTTTCCTCTCCAGGCCCCAGCGAGGGGCAAAAAGGACCCGCCGTCCGGCCGTTCTCTCTTCCCCCTCTCACCCACTTTGGCTCCAGGGGGCCGCCCTCCCAAAGCTCCGCTCTGAGAGAGGAACAGGGGGAGGGCCTTTCTGCGTGGAGGCTGGACGGTCTCTGGCAGAACAAGTTTAGGCCCTGAGTCTCCTCAGAGACCTCGACACCCTCTGCTTCGCTCTCTCTCTTGGCTAGGCGACGCTCTACTTTGCCCTCCTCTCCACCTTAACACTTGCTTGCTGCTGCTGGCTGCCCCAATTGAAATGCATGAAATCTCGGGCAACCCTAAGAGATCAATCATCCTAATTATGCCGATTAGGACTCGTGGCTTAAATCATTTGTATAGGCCTTTTGGCCTTTTTTGATTCACCGACGATTTGTGTTGCCTACGAGCAACACTTGCAGAAATTTGTGCTAATCTAGTGTTCAGAAAACTTAAGCTGAAAAAAAGAAAGAAAAGTATTTTCGCTTCAAAATATTGCCAGAGAGAAGCCTGCCAAGAGAATACAAGCGGCATGTGACTGAAGCAAGGTCGAGAAGAGGCGCAGAAAGAGTGTTTAGGCGGTTTGAAAGGGAGGAAGAAAATTGAAGCCTAGTGGATTTAATAAGGCGCCTAGGGGCCTGGGGAAGTTGTGAGCAGCAGAGACAAGCTTCCTCCTCCCCTACTCAAGGAGGGTTGTGCCTCGAGGGGGGAGGGGCAAGAAAGGGAAGGCAGGGCGAGTAAAAGATCAAGTGTCCACCCCCCTCTGGCCCGCGTGTGTGCATGCATTAACCTGCAGCCTCGCAAACACCCTGCCTATTTCAAAGTCTGCTCTTTCTTTTTTCCACACCCTGCAACCGAGAGAGGAAAAGCTGGACCCCTGCTGCGGCCTACACCAAACAAGCTTGCCGCTAGACGAGGGAAGGTTGAAGAAATGAGGCCAGGAAGCATCAGTTGCCGGAAGGGAGGGCAGGGCTTAGAAGGGATGCGGTCAAGTGGCCTACTTCTTCATCCCTGAGACCTCCCTAGCTTGCCTCCAACATGGACACAAGCTAAGCCTCCTCGACAAGGGGCCAGCCCTAAGTTGTCAAAGTTTATCCATCATTACATGGGATGAGACAGGAAAAGTAGAGTGGAAAGTTTGAAAAATATTCAATTAATAGGTGCCCTTTGAGTCAACTTTTACAAAAGTTGAGAAATTCTACAATTTGAAATGTAAGCAAAATATAGGCCGCGTGAAGTATGAAATGAAAGGATGTCGACAAAAAACAAAATGAGCGGGTGATTCTCGAAGACCGGGCTGTGTTTGTCTTCTTTGACAGCGTTTTGGAACTTGGGACTTAGCTTTCGCTTAAACGGCGACAACAACCCAAACTTAGTGCCTTCTTTTTGTCCATCGTATGTGAATTTTTGCCATTGTTTCCACTAAAAAATGCTTTGTGCTCAAAACTATTATATCTGGTACCATCGGCAGGCCAAATGTGGTCTCTTTTCTCCAAAATTTTGAATTGCCTCGAGTAAAAAGTCAAGGAAATACAATTTCTACTAGTGGAATCTGCTGCTTGGACAGTTGCATTTTGTTTTTGGCGCGCAGTTCAATGTCTCTTTCCATGCGCGCCCAAAACAAAATGCAGATGACGCAGCAGATTCCACTAGTAGAAATTGTATTTCCTTGACTTTTTACTCGAGGCAATTCAAAATTTTGGAGAAAAGAGACCACATTTGGCCTGCCGATGGTACCAGATATTTCTTCCACTTTTAATATATTATATAACGTATAAATACAAATTTTATATTTTTGGTTATTTTTGCGCGGCCGAAGGCCGCCTGCCGCGGAGGACAGGGCAGTCAGAGCTCCGGAGGCCGGAGGGCATGGGTGCGGAGGCCCCGAAGCGTAGCCTAGCATGCGAAGCATGCTAGGCGAAGCGTAGGGGCCGTAGCACCCGTGCCCGGAGGCCGGAGGAGCTCTGGCGCCCTGCCCGAAGCGGCGGGCGGCCAAGGCCAGCTTAAGCAGTTACCCCATTTTTGCGTCCGTCTGTCCGCATATATATATATATATGTGTGTGTGCCATGACCGTGTGCGGACTTGGGAGTCCTTCAGTACCAGATCATGGTTCCGTTGTAAAGTGGCTGAGGGGTCTGGCCTGCCAAGGCCGGACCTCCTCAGTGTTGATAGAATGTAGGTGATGGTGTTACCTTTCCTCCACTGCTTCCTACTAACTTCCGGCCTCTTCCGGTTGTAACTATCTATATCCGATAATAGCTTCCGCCCAACTCTGCTCCCATCGCAAAGGCTATCAAAAGGGACTCAGTGTGCTCCTGTGCAGCACACCCCTTTTTATGGTAGCAGAGAGTGGTTCATGAGTGGAAACACCCATGGCCACAAGACGATCTGCTGCCTCCCTTCCACCTGCAACTGCTAGCACCTCTACTCCAAGCCCAGCTACGTCGCCGCCAGCGTCGACTACGCCATCCAGTAGTCCACCTTCACCCTGCACCCTTCTTCACTTCTTCCCTCCTTCTCAATCGCTCAGCCTTTCGGCAAGACGCGTTGAAAAGGAAAGCGATGAATTCCAATTTCACTATCAGCTTGCTGGAAAGTGAATGCCGAATTTGTCGACTCTTATCTCGCCCGACTTTCTGCCGCCTTTCTCTTGATTGGCCTGCGGAAAGGAGGAAGAATAAAGAGTAGCTGAGCTGAGCTCAGCCGGCAAAGTGAG